>BJFM01002292.1:271674-297473 GCA_016586285.1 Arothron firmamentum | reverse complement strand
TCATGGGATGTCACATATCAAACAACATGAGTGTGTGGAAATATGGAATAGTGGATAGTGAAGTGGCAATCATGGAAAACTTTCCATAGGCTGAAATAGTCACCTTAATTCTGGGTTAAAATTAAAGTCTAATTCAATTCAAACTACAGCATGTAGCATCAGGCAGATCAATTCAGTCAAATATTGTGAAGGTTAAAAAAGCAAGACAACAGTTTTTTTTAATGTAATATATTTAAGCCAAATTTACAAAAAAACAGGACAATGGTGCTGATGTTTTGAACTGTTGTCCTTTTGTTGGACAAAAGGAGCTAGTGGTGGCTTAAAATTAAAAAAAACAAAACAGTTTTAAATCTGTCCATTTAGTCAGACAGTCTTGTCCTACATTTAAAGAACAATGAAAGTGTTTTCTGTAAACAACCACATTAAAAATGGTAAGTATGTCCACTATCCCTCAGGGTATAGATTTATTCTTTTTTTTTTTAATGATATTTATCATGAAAAAAGATGGCTTGTGTTTGACATGGAATAAGAATCGAGAGTTTTATTTTCCCCCAGTCAAAGTTTTGTTTTATCAGCCAACAGAATAAATCCAAAGATGAATATTTTCTACAGCACACTGCTGCCGAGCATAATTCATAGTGAGATGTACACGTAAAGAAAGATTCACAAGTGTCGTTATTTGTGCACTCCAGGGTAGAGGGTTATGTTTCCTGCAGTTATTTTTGTATCCTATTTGCATGTAACGTCTCCTCTGTGATTTATTAAGGACCATCTTTTGACAGGGCTTCAGCAGTTTTCTAAAAACTAATAAATTAATAGGTGAGGAGGAATTGAAGCAGAGAATAAACCAATTAATAAGCCGATTAAATATATTAAGCCAGAGGTAATGGAGTGGAGACCCAGCTGGTCATGAAGCTTCCAACCCAGCTGCCTGTCAGGAAACCATGCTGTGCTGCACAAGCCTAATGCAAATGCGTGAGATGACTTGACAGAGGTCTTCTGGCCGATTGCAACCTTAAAGACAGGGTATGCAGAAATTGTTAAAAAAAAAACCAACCCTCTTTTTAAAAAAGAACATACTTTTTTGGGGGGTGATCTAAAAAGCCTACCTCCACCGGTGTCTTTGGTCATTCTGATCACATCTCTCCATCACTTTATCTGAAACGGCACAGCTATGGGGTAGCTTTGACAGCAGGGGAAGTTTTGTTCGTGGGAGGGCCATCAATGACTGAACGCAAAACCATCTCAAACACGTCGCAAAATGAGAAATCTATTGCCTTATTCAATCCAGCTCACAGAATTTTGTTTTGCGAATAAGAAAACCCAAGGACCTGCACATGCTGTACATCACAGAGGGGGGGGGGGGGGGGGTTACAAAGGGGGGGGAAACAAAGGTTATCTAGAAAGAGGCAGAAACAGGCAGTTTACTTTGTTTTTTCGAGTCTATCCTGATCTGTGTCTCTTTTTTTGTGTTAGGGACTACAGATGGAAATCAGCATTTGTAGCTAAATCTGGTGCAACTGTCTCCTCATCTGTAGCAAATGATTAACGTTATTGCCCCCGTCCCTTTATAAATTCAATAAAATGAACAAAAAAAAGTCCTAATTATTTTTCCTCACTTTGAAAGGGGATGCAGAAATTTCCATCAGTAGATGGTTTGGGATTTTTAGAGTAATGAGGGCCTTTCCATGCCATAAAAGTAACCACTTCACTTGGAAGACGCACTCAACAAACCTCTTCTTCACATCTATTTAATGTTAATAGGAAAAACAAAAGGAGACCGAGAGAATGGTCACAAGAAGAAACATATGGCAAAACCCTCACTAAAGTAATCACAGCAACATTAACAACAACAGAAAAAAAAAAAAAAAAAACGTGGATGAAGAAACACAGGCCCCAGGCTGCAGCCTGACTTAGTTCCCCTCCTGCTTCCCAATTCTGGAAATTTTATGAATGGAAAATGTCAGGCTTTCCAAAGCCTCATGAATTCAGCCTGTGGTTCTGGTGAGTTCATCCTGGTGCAGTAGCGTGAAGTGTCAGCAGACAGACAGGACCTCCAAATGTACTTTATCCACATGATAACCTCACCCTTAACAACATACTGTATGAATGCCAAAAGAAGAAAGCACTCATAAGTGTGAGTAGTTAGCTGTGTTTTAATATATTGTCTTAATGAGGGTGCTGCAGACTGGAAAAAAAATTCTGTGTTTGGTGTTTCAAGGGTGAAGTGCAGTGTTTGGTTTCTTTATTCAGTCTAACAGACTTTTGAGCTTGTCTTCCAGAAATTCGGTATTTTACAACAACAAGATGGCTCTGAGTTGCTCAGCTTGGAGACGGTTGGTGATGAGTGACGACAGCAACGGCAGAAAGCGCTTTAACCAATGGCTGTGATTTGCTGCGCTACCGTGTCTTAATGTCTCAATAATTTCGCAGCAAAATGTGCGTACTTCTACATTTTTAGCTCAGCGGTGGTTCATGAAAGATTCAGAGTCCTAACATATTTATGAGATGGGTTTTTTCATTAAAGTTTGTTTCTGTTTGTCGAAGAAAACTGTTCAAGCTGCTCTTGAATTATTAAATGCTTGTTGTCAGACTCCTCTTCAGCCATAATGAGAGTATGCATGTGTATGTGTGGTATAGCTGCATGTATATTTTCCCCATCTATAAGAAAAATGTGTTATGGCATAGAAGTAAAAACTTCTTTTCTGATCCAGGTTTGATCCAGTCCTTCAGCTGAGTGGTCTTATCAGACATTTTTAACAGTGCTCAGCTGAGCTTCTGCAGATGGAGTCAAGTAGACCCAGTCTGTGTTGAATGTTTGTGGACCTGCATCTGATTGGACAGAAATATCGAAGCCCAGTCTGGGTAGCACATGGGAATATAGATTGGGAGACGTCATGTTTCTAGTTGCAAAGATCAATTGGAGCTCTCTCGCTAGCCTTGCTGCTTCATGAGATACATGCAGACAGAGGAGACAGAGAAGGAGAGAAGAAAAATTAGATGGAAAAGACCCAGGGCGATGCTGAGAGGGCGAGTTGAAACAGCAGATAGAAGAAATGATGGAACAGAGGCGAAAAAAGGGAAGCAGAGGCATCACGCTGTTCGCGGGTACTGTAATCACTACCACATGTCTTTCCGGGCCTTCCTCACTACAGGCGTGTTTTTGCTTCCCTTCACTTCAGCAGCCTGTGTTTGTTTTGTGGACGTGTGTGGACCCAGGATTTCACCCTCGTGTCCACACCGCTCGTTGCTGATTGGTTTCAGTGCCTCTTGTGGGGTTTGCGTGGACGTCTTGGAGGAATCTGTGTCAGCCTTGTGTGAATGTTGAGCAGACGACGGCGTAAAAGAGGGGTCCCGCACTAATGGACTGTCCACATGTATCATTATCCCAAATGGACTGTTTAATGGTTACATTTGGACCATCTATATGCAGCTGCAGTGGCAACAAGACTGCAGTGTTGCGTTGTGCATGCTTGTGGCGTGCATTTCCCCTGACTGTCTCATCTGCAGCAGTTCTGAAGCATATTGTCGGTGTGCTTGTGGTCGACTCTCGCTTCCCCGCGTCTGCTTTCAGTCCCAGAGGTTAGTTGGACGCTCTCTGAGAAAAGACAGAGAGAAAATTGCGAAAAATACTTGACCGCATTCTTACTCGTGCCATTTCTGCTCTCAGGAAATGATTTCTCACATAATATGTCTTTGCATTGGAAACGAAATAGCTCTTCCAGATGTGAATGGAATTCGGGAATAGAACATTTCCTTATCGTTTCAGTAACAAGTTGGGTGATAGTGACATTCGGAAGAAATGCGAATAACTTGGAATAAGTACGCATCACCAGTTGATTGTAATCTTATTCTATCAAAATAACCATTTCTGCATGTGTCAGATATTGAGAGCAGTGCTGGCAACTGTCAGCCGTGAAACAGCCGCTCACCAGCAGTGTAGCAGCGACCTGATTTTACTTGGTAATTTGATAATGAGATCATGGAGCAATGACTTCCAGATGTAAACTGGTTTATACCCAGACTCTGTTGTAAAGGAGCTGAAGCGTCGAAGGCCTAAGGCGTGCACACACAGGTGCTGTCCCACCTGCTCCAGGAAAAGGTCACAGGGGAGAAACCCGGCGAAAATCTGATGCAAAGATACATATGTAATTAGAAGAAGGTAGGTGACGTGGGTGGGTTATAGGAAGAAAGTTGGTTGTTACTATTCTTTTGCTTGTAAAATCCATCCGTCATTTACAGCTTTATCCCTTGGCAGGGTCACGGGGGTCTGCAGCCTTAAACTCTGGACAAGCTTATCAATGGTCCTGCTTCTAATATATTAAAATGGAAGAAACTCATCTTGGACTACACAATTGTTAGCATGGAATAAACCTAAGGTCATGAGCATGTGTGGTTTGAAACAAATGAAAGCCTGATCTAATTTCATTTCTTTCATAAATAAAGAGAAACGTTAGATTTTAAACAGGACAGACAGACCAGCCAACATCAGCTCGAGACCTTTTCACCTTTTTAAAAGCACTTGCAGGAAAATCCATTTTTTTTCCTTTCCAGTTCATTGTTATTGATGCGTGCTTTGCACAAACACACTAACCTGTTTGCTAAAGCAACCTTTGGGAATTGTTTTGCTCTTCAAAAGATGTATTTGCTTTATCTGTAATATCCGAAAGTGGAAACTATACACAGCATCTGTAGTGCTTGTTTGCATGTGCGGTCATCGTGACAAATAAAAGGCTTATTATTCATATTGATGTTCTGCGTATTGTTGTACGCTGTTGTCGAATTTCTGCTTTGAGATGTGTTTGGCCAGGAAACAAACAAAAGTGGCCGGGCTGGCTGAATAGATGTCTAGTCCTTGATTCAAGGTCGATGGTACAGGAAGTGGGAAGGAAAATGTCATTGTCATCTGGACACAATAAAGAACTGCAGGCTATTTACTGAAGGTCATTTCAAATGTAGCATTATCATGCAATACCCAGCCAGGCAGAGGCCATTTTTTGCTGTTTGTTGTAAATAGAATCCCTGTTAGGGTGTTTCCAGATCTCTTTTCCAACTAGAGTACATTTTATTTTTTCCAATGGAATAATAAGTTTTGAGAAAATTTGATGCTGATTTGATTGCCCTAATTTCATTCTGTTTTAAATGTCTACAACACTTTGGTGAAGTCTTGTTTTAAAAGTGTTCCTTTGACTACCGTGACCATAGATTTCCGTTGTACAGTCTGAATTGGAAACATGCATATTGCCCAAGCTACAAAATGAGCTCTTTGTCTCTGTAAAAATGGATCTGGGCAGTAATTGGCTCCCTTGAGGATGGTTGGCGATGCATTGTCAATAACCGCCGGTGGTAATGGTGGTTTGTCCTTACGGAGAAGTTCAGAGACGGGAACGGACCTTGTACACGACTGAATCAGCAGGAATCTGGATGTTAACAGGGGCTTGAACTGAAAACCTGTCCGACTCCCAGCCCGTTTACCCAAACCCTGGTGTGTGTGTGTGTGTGTGTGTGTGTGTGTGTGTGTGTGTGTGTGTGCGCGCGCGTGCGCGTGCGCGCGTGTGTGATGATATGACTACCTAACTGGGTGAAAATGTGGAAAATGACTTACATGCATTTCTCATTCTGTAGCTCTAATGGATGGAAAATACCTCCAGCTCGAGCTTGGCCATCCCCACACCCTTTAGCCAAAACAGTTGTCATAATTTCCTACGTTCTAAAGATTTGGCATTGCAGATTTATGCCGTCTTTCCATTTGGCTTCTGCGAATGACCGTGGCCATGGTTTGAGCTGGGTTATAATTTACTGTGTGGTTGCTCGACTAAATAAAGTAGTTTTGCACCATAAAAATGTCCTCTTGTGTGACCTTTCATCTGAACATTTTTATATCACTCTGAAATATTGGGTTATTGAAGGCCCCTACATGCGATCCCTGCTTTCCAGCTCGAAATTCTGAGTTCTGTTAAATCGCGGTGGGGAAAAAAATTCAGATTCCCTTTGAACTTTGGCACCATCATGTACAATCGTTATGCTTTCCCCCCCGCAAAAAAAACAGTGCGTGTGATTTTCTGAAACCTGGATTTCTCTTTCCATAAGGGCCCCGTCGCTTTTTCAGTCACATGCATTGGTCCGAAGCATAGCCGCTCTATAAAAGCTGCAAGACAAATCCCTTTAACAGAGACACTGAGTGGCTGCCAAAGAATGTGCTGTTCACCACTCTGCGACTGAACAGGAAGTACACTGGTTTTCCACCGCATACTGTGGAAAATGAATTTCCCATGAGTGGTGGCATGCAGTCAGGTGCATGTGTTTTCTTGGCCTTCATACTATACTCTGAGCTGAGACAAAAAAAAATTAAGCGAGCGGAGGAATTACAGTAGACTGCCATCAATCATTTCACCTTTCTCTCCGTTTTAGTGCTACAAGAACACCAAAGGTGCTGAAAACCATGTAGGCTTTTGTTGTAGCATGGCTAGCACAAGCAAAGGATGAACACCTTTCACAGTGGCTGCCCTTCACCTTTGGGCGGTTACAAGAATTGCATAATGAAAGCGCTGTCATCACAGTTGTGAAGCCTCCTGACTTGTTTTTTCTGCCTATTCATCTCTGTCAGACAGACAATATCCCCCTTTGTTCAACCGCATTCATCTGCACGGACCGATAGCCAACCAGCCTGGCCTCATCCCGCCCCAGTGAGAGCTAACATCAGTCTGCGTTGAATATGCTGTAGATACAGAAGGTTCATTCTGCACCCTCTTTCTTCTCAATAATAAAGCCCGTGCACTCGATGGCCATGTCCAAACTACACACAAGTGTGGATCTTTTGTTTGGTCTGTTGTGTTAAGGTCCTGGACTTTCACTGCTGTAAAATGTTGCCATACATGCTGCGGAAATACAGAACTTGAAGCTCATGCAAACCCGAATTAAGAAAGGCAACAGTATTTCTCTTTCAGCTATACTTCTGTATCAATGTAAACCATTTCTCTGAACCTGGAATGTTGGTGTAATATTCTGAGCGTAGAGGATTGTTCATTAGGAATACTGGGTTTTTGTTTTTGGGTCGGTGGTTTGAACAAAAAGTAATCATGAGTACTTTAGATTCTGTAAAAACCTGTAAAAAAAATTAATAAGAGTGACAGGTAGATCTCCACTCCTGCTTACTGGGTCACGGATTGTACTTAAGTTCATACCAGATCACTTTTTATTGGCTGTGGCGCAACATTTAGATCAGGAACGATTTGTGGGTATTTTTTTTGTTGTTGTTCATATCTTTGCAGCAATAGCCAGATGCCTGAAATGAAATGATTTAAGTGCATTTATCAAATTTGTCAAATTGAAAGCACTCAAATTCAGAGATCTAGTTGATTTTAAAACAGTACAAATTATGTATCAGGTAACCCATCAAAAAGTACCCAGGGGATGAGGGAAAGTACATACATGTACTCTACAAGGCACATTCATGCTAAAAACACCTATGTTAAGGATAAACACAACACATTAATTCTAATAATATATTATTAGAACTAAAGGAGGTAATCTATGGAATAACTTAAGTGATGTACACTCTTGTCATTTTCCTTGTGGGATCTCAAATCTACTGAGAATCATGAGGTCCCATCATGGAGCCCTTCTGAGGTTCTCTGTATATTTTTCTCTGATCTTATCAGTATTGGAGACTCTACGGTCTTTAGCGCTCCCCCACAGGTCATTTTTCATTTTATCTTTCCGTCATCCATCACAGCATTATCACATTTCCAACGATTGTCATCATCCTGTGCTTCAATGGCAGAAATCCCCCAGTTCAGCTTTCACTCCCAAACACTACATGTGGCTTTAAAGCACTCTGTCGCCTGACAAATCTTAACTCTGACAGGATTTGTTTTAGCTCTAGAATGTGGCCCTTCTTTAAAGATGATTTCGTAAGCGGATCGTTTTTGCCCACCAGTTTTCCCCGTCTTCTGTGTGCGTGTGGCCACATAGATTTCATTTTAATTTCTGTTTATCTGATAACCATCTTGGCATCTGAACTCCCTGCTTCCGTGGCCTTGCTCAAGGCTTCCTGCTCCTCTGGGAAGCGCTGGTGTGTTTAGCCTTTTGGTGGAGATTTTAGATACTCAGAGTTTTGCCTTCTAGGTGGTATTTCTGTCTCCTCCACAAACATGCAAATGCAGATGCACACAGAAGCCTCAGTTCAGGTGCAGGTTTATTTACTTGCCGGTCTAAACACCAAACGGCAGTGCATGTACACGAAATACACAAGTTAGTGACTTAATGCATCGTCCTTTTGTTACATATTGACGGTTTTGTTAAAAGGAGAAACAAAACATTTTCCAATATGAGCAATATTAACTGTTATAGAGGGGGAAAAAAGGGTAGATACGGGCAGATCTCAGAGGTAGTGACATGAATTGATGTGCAGGGCAGCCAGTCTGCTCCAGTTTCAGGGCTGCTGCAGAACTCGTGAGTGGCGTGACCTCACTAGCTTTTCAAGTCATGTCTGCTAAAGAAGGGATATTGAAAAAAAGTGGAGTAGCTGAAACCAAACCCTTACCGCTTCCATTCAAAAAAGTTTCCCCACTGTGTCATTTAGCAATTTTCTTCCGTGGATTAAAATATTCTTCTTCAGATGTCACATCCATAAATTTAGATGTGAATTAGTAAATGTTTCAGCATATTTTTTTTATGTGGGTAGATCTATTGGACCTGGTTATTTTAAAAGCCAATAGAACATAAGCTGCTGGCTTGCCCAACATGGGCTTGGCTTCCTGCTGAAAGACAGGGACAGGAAGAAGTTGAAAGCGTACCTGTTGTTCATAAAAGTGTCATCTGGGCACTTATCTGTGTGCGATTCATCATTTTACTGTGACACAGCAGCATAGACGGTTGTCGTTCTAAATAACCAGCCTCATTCTTCATTATCACTGAAATGTAGTCTGCATGGAGATGGATGTGAGGCATCAGCTCATCGACTAGCCCACTTTTACATTGTTGATTAATGGGTTCCTTGATATTTTGAGGTCACAAGGTTTTGCCTGAGCAGATTTAACTGAGAAGGATTGTGATTGTAGTTCTGATCTATTTTCTGCTGCAGCTATTGTTTTTTACTTTTTAAAAAAAAAATTTTTACTTGTTTTTTTTACTTTTTATTCACCTCAAAAAAAAAAAAAAAATGGGAAAGAACAGACCAGCTATGAATGATCTGATAATTCTGTGTAATATTCTGACAAATGAAAGGTTTTGGTAGGTTTAACTGAAGCTCCAACACGTTGGTCTTTGTGTCCTGCAAAATAATCCCCTAAATCCAACTGTTTCTGCTGTTTTCAGACCATGCCGTTGGCCATTTTCTCCATCCTGCATGCAAACATGCCATAAATATAGTCAGGTATATGTTATTTTTATGATATTCTTACTCTTCTGAAGATAATTGAACCAGATACCAATTAAAGATGCAGCCAAAATTCATTGGCAACATTTTCTGTGATTTTAAGAGAAAGTGATGAATCCGGCAGCAAGATCAGCACCCTGGAGAGTTCCACGGTGCGAGACGAGTGTGATTTGTATTGCGCTCTTGCCTGTTGCATCGAACATAATGAGGGATATGAGAAGATTATTTTACAGCATGAAACTAATGACTTGCATGCGGATTACCCGCAGCTGTACAGCTGTCTATAAAAGCAGTGAAAACAGGAGAGTTGGTCAAACTTCAGGCTCATCTTAAAGACATGAAATCTCGGATAGCCTCAGCTTTTCTTCCTCTTTATTTGAACAAAATGGAGGTCACAGTATTTGGTCTAAAACATCCCAGGAATACAATGGCTCAATATACTGCTGTGCTCTCAGAGCACTGGTTTAATTGTGGTTCCCACAGGAATGTTCTTCAGCTGTTACACCTCGCCCCGTGGTTGCGCACTGACCTCTGACCCCATTGATCTCTCTACGTCTTCAAGTCAATAAACCATAAAACCACCAAATGTATTTGCATCTATAATGTATGTAATAAAGTTGAGTTGAACTGTACTGAATTTACTTCTTGTACAGTATTGTTGATAGTTCTGTTTATTATTATATGTTTATTATGTGGCCAGGGGAGACCGACATGAACAATTAAGTGTATCTTTTCCAATAAACCCATGTTAAATATGACAATAACAACAATTACCAGCATTCATCTGCTGTCAGAATCTATTTTCAGGACCAAGGACAGCATCAGTGATCTGCGTTGCATGTACGCTACGTGAGATTCATCTGTCACAACAAACCCAATCAGGTGTGGTCATCACAGCATCATTAGTCTGCCATGACGCACGTAACACATGACTGGGAGTCGTCAGAGCAAAGCTGTGGTCAGCCTCCTGTTGTGTCTCCATTGATTTTCTCTGTTGACACTGGGAATCTTTGTTTATTGTGGAAAGCCAATGTTCATAAAATGAGTAGTGCAAATCCAATTTGATTGTTTTTATATACCAGGTATCATATAGATTTGTGAATATATTTTGAGATATTCTGCAGTCTTTACAAAATATTAGTAATGGTACATTTTTAAAATGATGCTGTCTAATTGTTGGTGCTGCTAGCATCTCACGATTCTTCTTGCCTTAGCAAGATAAAAAAAAAATAATTTAGCAACCAAGCTAAATTTGAATAGCATTGGTAATGACCAAAAGGTAATATAACAATATTTACAATATGTGCCTTCATTAAAAAAAAAAAAAAGTACATTCTGCAATACTGAAATTTTTTTTAATTGAATTTTATTCAGTTTGGACAGTTTTATTGAGAACAAAGGACCTATATTTACTTGGGCTTTTAGATGTTAATTAGGACGTTCAGCTTAGTGTAAACATTGAAGAACCAAAAGAGAATAATAATTCAGCCCTCTCTGCTCTATAAAACAAAAGAGCTGCCAGTAATGTTGGAAATCCCAATTTTATTTGTATCCACCAATTTCTATCGTGTGTTGGACAGTTGCCTTACAGTTTTCCCTCCAAAGCAATCAAATCAGGCAGAAGAGAGCAAACACTTAGCATCCAATAGAGTGAGTAAAGAGGCGGTTGAAAAGAATTGGCCTTCTGTGTTGTGATTGTGTGGGCGTGTTTGTATATGTAGGCCATCTTAATTTCCAGCTGCTGTTTGGAAGGCTAACAGCGATCCCTGCGTTGGAGTACAGAGTGACACACTCTGGATTAATTCTACTGCTTGTTGTGTATCAGCGCGCGCGTGCGCACACACACACACACACACACACACACTGGGAATACAACACAACTGAGGCGTGGATGTGCTGCTTTTTGGCTGATGGCTGCACAATGCTCGTCAATGTAAACAGAGCAAACCTCAAAATTCTGATCTGTTCCGTTTTTGTTGCCCCCAAGCTCTGCCGCCTTTCTGACGAAGAGAAATAGCGACATAACCATTCATTCCAGCCGTGGAAAACTTTGACCTCTACTTTGGCTGTGAGGGGTCAGAGCAGCGCAGTCCAACGCTGTGCTGCAGGCTGTGGGACAGCGGGACCCACTCTGCACACCCACCACTTTCACACAGACACCAGCCACCCTCAAGGCTGTTAGCATGGTTGGCGAGTGCGGAAGACATCCTTTCAACTCTGGGACAATCAGGGGTCAGTGTGGCATCAAGGGGCTCAGAAGTCCCCATGCTCTGTTTAAGCATAAAGGAGTGCAAAAACACCAAAGAGACAAGCAAAATAAACCAATTGAGCTACTTTGACTAAGTACTAAAAAGGTCCAATAAGCTCACACAAATGGTTGTGATAGAGAGAAATGGTAAGAGATAACCGAAGTGTGACTAATAAGTTGTAAAATGCTAAACAAATAATTTATGATGAATATATTCCTTGCAATCTGTGTGAAGTTTTGATAACTTACTTGATAATAGTATGTTTTTGTAGTGAAAAGTGCTATAAATCTTTCCAAAAATATACTCTAGTTGCAGTAACATATTCTCTGGTGTTCCTTTGTTTTTGCTTCTTTTGCGTTTATTACTTTAGTCATTACTATATCTACTATAATCATCACTTTCATATTCCAAATCCTACTGTTACAGAAAAATACCACATACTAACATGCCCTTCAATGGTTTACCAATTCAGGCATTGTTTATTTATTTATTTATTTTTTCCCTGCACCAAATGACGAGGTTACTTGGACACGGAGTGAGTTCTGTTCACATGTAACAGCACATAAAATGAAAGCAAATCTCTTAGGTATGCACAGGCGTGCGCAGGTCTTTGCCCCAGGTTTTAAAAGCAAATCTGAAACAATGAAATACAGATGTCCTCAAAGCATCAAGAGCTACTGTAACTTTCTTTATTCTATTTTGGACAACAAAAGGGTTTTGAAAGATTTACTCTGTG
Organism: Arothron firmamentum; assembly: GCA_016586285.1. Lineage (NCBI taxonomy): Eukaryota > Metazoa > Chordata > Actinopteri > Tetraodontiformes > Tetraodontidae > Arothron > Arothron firmamentum. Next base: position 285,109 of record BJFM01002292.1, on the reverse strand, counting down.
TGATGGAAAAAACCAAATGTTCAGGTTAGATGGAAAATGATGGTTTCCAGGCAGAGGGGCAAACGCTGGTGTGTGGAAATGGTCGGATGTTGCTCGTTTTCCAATAGCCGCAGTTTTGCTGCTTGCTTCTTGCAAATCACGTTACACAAACAAGCATGATTAACTTGATATCTCAGGAAATTGAATAATAGTCAGGCTCATAGTTCACTGTGGAGAGTGGGTACTGTAAGTTGTGTGATTGTGCCGCCAGGTTTTTCTGTTCTGGTTCTGCTTCAGTTGCCAGAGTGGGTTCAAGCGTCTGTTACAGTGGAAAATACAGCAGCCAGTTCCAACTTAGTGCCCTTTCTATGATTAACAGCATATTCGTGACCGTTGGAAATGTGGTCATGTGGTGGCTGCAGAGGTCAGAACGCTGATGTCATCCTGTCCAGTGGTGTGTGTCTCGTGTTTCTGAATGTCTCCTTTTATGTTTTAGGTTCATTTTGGTGTTCAGCTGCCTGGTTCTCTCTGTGTTCTCAACCATCCCAGCTCACCAGGACTTCTCATCCGACTGTCTCCTCATTCTGGTAAGACACAACAAAATATAAGGTTGTATATTTGTACAAAGCAGAAGCTCAGAAACCCTGTGAATCACTGAAATCCAGATGTGAACAAATCCCTCCTAACGGTGTTGGCTAATTATATCAACAGTTTAATAAGATCACTATTAAATGTATTGTAAATGAAAACAACTGTGCAATCATTTACTTTGATACTAACTTTAGCATTTTTAGCTTCATTTATCCAATGAGCTTTACAAAAATGTCACCATGAACACTAACATTTGAACTTGTAGTGACTCGCGGCAGCTCCCGGTCATCTGCTGGCCTCGACCGCAGGATGGAGACATATATTTATTTTAACAACGGTATTCCACATGGGTCTCTTCTAGGTCCAGTTCTTTTCACTTTTTGCATTCTACTCATTTTTTTAATACAATGAAATGCTTTGACTGATAAAATCTATATCTTATTAACACTTTTTTTGAACAATCTGCAATGCAAATGTGCATGAAAAGGAATTGAAAAGAAGAATCTTTCAGCAGACAAAGTTATTCCAACGTATATGTAATTGAAAGTTCAGAAAGTCATGAAAGACAGAGCAGCTGCTGACGGTCCAAAGGGCTTTTCAGACTGACACGTTACCTTCCTGTTCAACAGGAATGTGTGATGATCGTGGTGTTTGGGTTGGAGTACATCATCCGCATTTGGTCAGCAGGATGCTGTTGTCGCTACAGAGGATGGCAGGGACGCCTACGCTTCGCCCGCAAGCCTTTCTGTGTTATAGGTGAGCGCTTTTTGGTTGTATTATTTTATTTTCCTTCTTCACGCCTGATTTCGGATCGCTGTCAGCCAGGCCGTAGTCAGGGACGGTTCCAAGGCACGCTGGTTTGCTTTTGTCCTTTTCCGTCAGAAGTCATAAGAGTGCAGCACATTTCCTTTTCCACCGTTTAGACGCAGAACTCTGGGATGTTGTCTGCCAGATTTTTAGCAACACTTGGCGGCGAATGTGAAATGAGAGGTGGACGGATCAAGAAAGTGAGAGACAGAATTAGCTGAACTCAAAGACCTGGGCAGGAATACAGGTGTAGTTCTCCTGTAAACATGAAGAACCATCTCTTATTAAATTCTCCTCATTAGTTTATCAGTTAAATTAAGTCATGAAAATGTGAAGCGCTCAAACCGAGCTAACACACAGAGCGGATAGTGCCGTGGATAAAGTGCGGCTGCACTACTGGATAAATTCAAAATATAATATTGATTTGTAAAGTACGTTCGTGACATAATATAGCACCCAACTGTGGGAACAAATTTGGACAAATGTTTCCTGGCCGACGGATCAATCCAGATCATTCCAGAGATAATCGCTCTGATGGCAATTTCATTAGTGTCAGCAGGGATTGTGATCAAATGCGTGTATGTAATCCAACTGACTGGAATCCTAATATTAACTGCTAGCTCATCTTGTCATAGTCATGTAATTTTAGTTTAACTATAGGCCTTGGCATATATCTGCACTTATGGTAAATATTTTATGACGATCTCGGTGATCCTTTTGAATGTTAAATACACTCTTTAAACCCAGACCAATAATGGCCGTGCGAATGTCTTGTTTGGTTTTAAAATATTCCTGGACCGAATGTCATGGCTCTGCTGTTAGAAAAGATCCAGCTGAGACAATTAGAAATGATATTTATTGGAACCATTGTTTAAAAACAATAAGAAGAAAAGTCATAGTATCTTCAGCCTATGATCATCTCTTAGATGTGCGGACGAACGCAACCCCTGCTGAAAGAGATCAGTACTGCACGAACCGAGGAAGTCATTCTAAATAGATTCATTTAGACCAGGGGTGGGCAATTATTTTGCCTGAAGGGCCACATTTGGTTTCAGATCTTGATGAACTGGCAGGGTCAGGTGGTGTGGGAAACTAACCCCCCCCAAATGAGTATCGGAGGTTAGCTAAAAATCCTGTTTGATGTACTATTGACTGAGAAAATATTTTCAAGAGCCTGTAAAGTGGTCCAACTAGAGACGGATGATGAAGCTCCAAATGATGTTTGGCCTAACCTTCTTGAGAGGACATATTAGCATGCTAGGTGAAGGTGGGGGGTTTGAACCATTTTCTAACCAATCAAGCTGACAACCCTTTTGGAGAAATTATTGTAAAGACTCTGCAGGCCGGATTAAATAATTCATTGAGCCACACGTGGCCCCCAGGCCTTAGTTTACCCACCTCTGATTTAAACATATCCTTTGTTCTAATGAATCCCTTTTTCTGTTATCTTTCTACCCTCCAGACATCATAGTACTGATAGCTTCAGTGGCAGTGGTGTCAGCAGGGAGCCAGGGCAACATCCTTGCCACCTCATTCCTGCGGAGCCTTCGTTTCCTGCAGATCCTGCGCATGGTGCGAATGGATCGAAGAGGAGGCACCTGGAAGCTTCTGGGCTCGGTTGTCTACGCGCACAGCAAGGTGGGCTTCATAAATCCTGTTTACACCAGATGCGGAAGCGCTGAGAATAGTTGCAAAGGTAGGAGAAGAGGAGGGTGTTTCCTTCCAGCAATGATGTTAGCAGATTGTGTCGTAGCGCAACGCACACCTCCGCAGCCAGCTTGTGCCCTGCAGCAATTGCCAATCAGGGTTCGAGTGAGGCGTGGGGAGGAGTTGTTTTATCGTGGACATACATACAGTATCCACCTCATATGTGCTGTGAAATTCAGCTGTTACACTCCACTTCTCTTATCATCAAGAGGTTGTGCCGTCTGTAGCTAATACTCACCCCGCTGAGTGTAGGCCAAAAGAGAATCAGCCAACGCACAAAAAGCCATACAAAGCATCATTTATTTTCTGAGATAATTCACTTTTGTCCACAGTCCCTGAAGAACAAATGCAATAAAGCATCAGCCCTGTTCTTTTTCTTCCTCATCCCTCCTACCTGGATAGTAAAGACACAGGAACATCCGAACATGCCCTGAAACTATTCAGTTGTTGTTTTTATTTCAAGCATGATTCACCACAGTGTCTTATTTACTGCCAGAAATATTGTTGACATCATCTCCATAGTTATTAGGCTTGTGTGCATAGAAAACGCTCCCATCCACCTCCAGAGAAACGTACTGTTGATGTAACTGATTCCACTGTGACTGTAATGTGGAAATGTAACAAACATGAAACTGGGGTTCGACCTCTGTCTGCAGGAGCTCGTCACAGCCTGGTACATCGGGTTCCTGGTCCTCATCTTCTCTTCATTCCTTGTCTACCTTGTGGAGAACAAGGACAACAAGCAGTTTGCCACCTATGCTGATGCTTTGTGGTGGGGCACGGTGAGTTTTTAGAATGCGTGGAAATATTTATTAAAACGTCAGAGCACTGAGAACAGTATATTACATGCATGCAAATATAATATGCAAAAAAAATCTATCAATACTTTTGCTTTGCTTAAACTGTCGTTTCATCTGTGAAGAGAAGTAGGAATTTTCTTTGAATTTATGTTGGCGTTCTTTGTGTTCCTTGTGTTACCTAAGAGTGTCTCTCCTTCTAAGGTTAGCTTTGCATGTGGACTTAGTACAGTTACAAAGGTTCTTGAATAACGCTTGTATAATCAGAACTTTTCTCTCATACTGTCAAAGGTGGCTATTATCCTGCCTTTCATATTACAGCTCATTTCTAGTTCACTGCATAAAAAAGGACATAAACACATCTGTGTTTCACACCTAGGTAATGAAAACTTTCATTAGGTAACACAAGCTGGATTTGGTCTACCAATGAAGGCCATACGTGTTGTATAAAGTCTTTATGTGGTTCAAATTGACATTTACGCCTCTTGAAGACATCATTTCACATCATGTCAAATGTTCATGTCTAGGCTGTGTCCAAGCAATGTATTTAACTGAAATCAAACCAAAGAATCAGCAGGTATACTTTTCAATTGATTATCCCTGAATTACTGTACTTTATGTTTTTATGCTGGAGGTGCAGTTTTCTTACTTTTAAATTTCATTCATAATAATCTGCATCAAGCTTTAATGAGTTTGGGTTCATGCAAATTGAGTCGCCTCAGATCAAGAATCAAATCAATTCAAATCTTTATTTATATAGCACTTGTCATACATAACAATGCAGCGCAATGTGCTTTACATGTTCAAACATGCGCACACATCACATACATGAACACCCCCACAGGCAGCGAGCCACACACACGTTCATGCTGGGAACCCTTCCAGCACCACGTGCGAGTTAACAGAAAGAGATTAAATGGATGGAGGGAGAGCAGTATATAGATTTTCTTCTGCTATGGACGGAACTGCTGACATACAGTGAGCAGACCACGGCTGCTAACAAGTGAAAATGTCCATTCATTGCCTGCATGACCCTGACATTATTTTCACAGATCACCCTGACAACCATCGGCTATGGGGACAAAACACCAAAGACATGGACTGGGCGGATGCTGTCAGCAGGCTTTGCCCTCCTGGGGATCTCATTCTTTGCTTTGCCAGCTGTAAGTTTGCAGTATTCAATTATATTCTTAATGTTCATCGTAGGGGTCAACCCGAAATATAGTCAAAACTTAAGACAAATTATTAAAAAATCCTGGGTCAACATAAGAGCTGACAGAAAACAAAAATAAGCACATTATCTGGTATTCAATAATACCAGATAATGTGCTTTCTTTAGTTATGAACTATAGCTGTTTACAATCAGCCTTATCTCTTATTGTCTTGAACATTTTCTTCTTAATAGAGGAGAGGAATAAAGGATAAGATGGCAGACTAGTCAAATGCATTGACCCTCAACAGGCAAAAAAAACATGAATTGCACCAACAATATGCGATACATTAGTGCACCATTCTTATTCAGTCCTTTATCCTTTGCTGACATCTTCTCTGCAAAGCATACAAGTTAGGTTCATCCTTGAAATTTCATGATGCGAGCAGCTGCGTATTGACAGATGAGAGGTATTCTTCTTCTTGTACTGTGGTGCATTTTCTGGACCAAGAGCATTTTTCTGGTTACGGAGACTGCGTCTGCAGTCGGTTCAACTCATCTTCATCATTGTCACATCCATCTGTTTTACTGGACCACGTTCTTTTACTGTTGTTCTGTGACATAGACGGGAAGCGCCTTCCTGTCTAGCGTTCTGCAGCAGTTTTATCCAATTAAGCGTCCTACATCACAGCTGAAGAGAGATGGCATCTTATCTATGATCGTTGTGCAGCGCAGCCATTGTTTAGCGTTAACGTCGGCAGGTATGTGGTCCCGGTTCAGGGCGTTGGTGGATGAAGGGGGAAGATAGATGAAATGCAACCCCTGAGAGACCAGATGTCCTCTCACGCTTCACGATTGGGTTTCGTCTCAGCGTGGCGGTTAGTTTAATTTTTACTTGTTGCTTATTTTCTTGTGCTGTCATTTTGCGTGTGTTATTAAGCGTAGATTTGTGGTTTAGCAGACAGAAGCCACGCCAGCGCTGGAACAGAAGTGCTGCTGCTTCTACTCCGTGCTGTGGCTCTCCTGTACTCTTTTGGTGCTCGGAACGGTGCTTGTACCGTTTGTTGCAGACTTCTCTTTGGATCCATCTTTCTTGTAATTTTCATCGTGTAGACAGGTTGGGTGTCTGCCCTTGCACCGATCACAGGTGTGGCGGTTACGGCATTCCTTCGCGCTGTGACCTGGCTTCAAACATCCGTAACACAGCCAATAGTCCTTCACGTAGATGCGTCGATCATCAAGGGAGCTTTTCATGAATTCGGAGCAGTTGGGAAGCTGATGGTTATTGTTTTTGCACAAAGTGCAGGGCCTGGGGGGTCTTAGCTTGCCAGTGATTTGTGTTTGTTTGTTGTTGTTCTTTGCTACAGTTTGTGTACTGAAGACGGTGGCCCTTTTTTCTTTTATTCCCCTTGTCTTCCTTTTCTCATGGGCCCACTCAGATGGGTAAACGGCACGTATGAATGTGACTGGGTTGCATGCCATTTCTGCTTCTCTGCACACGAACTTGGTGAAATCTTCAAAGGTAGGCAGGTCTCTACAATTCATGAGAGCTTCCGAGACCCGCCGATTCCAACGGGACTCTAACCACTTTGGAACCTTCTCGAGCAACATCTGATTCTCTTCGCTGTCACTCAATATTTCTGAGCCTTTGACCTGAGGCGTGGCCTGGAGGCAGGCGTTTAGAAAGTCAGCAAATGCTCTCAAGCCTTCGATGTCTTTGGGCTTAATTTTTGGCCATTTTGACAGCTTTTCTATGAAAGTACTTTGAAGAAGAAATGGCTGACGATGGTGCTGTTTAATCTTCTCCCATACATCTCTGTAATGCTTATTATCACCCCGATAAAAAGCACCTTCTAAGCATTTGTGAGCAGCGCCAGATGACTCACCCGCTCTGTTACAGCCGAGTGCAGCGGCTGCTCTGGTCTTTCTTGAAGCGCCTGGAGCTGCCTTTGCGGTGAATGCAGACCCTTCTTTAGCTGCATTATTTCTGTAGGTCTCGTCGTGGAGACAGTTTGGGTGTCTTCCCTTGCACAGATCACAAGTGTGGCGATAATGGCATTCTTTCACGTTGTGACCTGGTTTTAAACATCCGTAGCACAGGCCGTAATCCCTCACGTACATGCGTCGATCATCAAGGGACCTTTTCATGAATTCTGAGCAGTTGCGGAGCTGATGATTACTATCCTGGCACAGGGTGCAGGGCCTGTGGGGCCTTGGCTTTCCGTTCATCTGTGTTTGTATGGTACTGTCCTTTGCTACACTTTGGGTGCCGTCTTTGGACAGAATGTTCAGCCATTTTGGCATCTTTTCTCCGAAAGCTCTTTGACCAACTTGCTGACCATAGTTCCGGTTAAGCTCCTCCCATGCCTCTCTGTATGCCTCATCATCATCATTTCGATTAAAGGAACCTTCTAAGCATTTGTAAGCAGGGCCAGTGACATATTTCTTCAAATAATTCAGCTTATCAGCTCCAGATATATCTTTTTTGTCTATGAGTGACAAGAATGATTCTTTCCATTCGATGAAGTGATTTGGGTCTCCACTGAACAATGTGGGCTCTGACATTAAAAGCCTATTCTTGGCTATACCATCTTGGATTGCTTTGGCCAGATAGCACCCATCAGTAGGGGGCAATGGTGTACTACTGACAGGAAATGGGGTGATAGGGAAGGGGCTTCTGTGGTGTACAGGAGGGTAAAACAATACCTGTCTGCTCCATTGTATGGGCTGTCCACCCGGTCCCTGTTGCACTTCTCTATTATAGACCTCCAGTGTGGCACCAACAGCTCGCATGTCCCTTTCAGCCTGTAGACACTGAAATGTCTGCATCTCTAATTCCTGCATTTGTATTTTTTCCTTTTGCATTCTTTCTTCTTGCATAAATTTGCACTGAGCTTCTTGTGCAGCAAGCTCATCAGCTGCGAAGGAAGACCCGGCCTGGGACTGGCTGACGCTTGTCAGAGGGGCTGTGCCATATATGGAGTGAGGATTGTTGTGATTCAGCAGCTGATGGATGGCGTGGCTTTCTCGCTGTGCGCCAAACTCGCCTTTTGCCTCCACCATCCGTTTGTAGATGATTTTCATCAAGTCTTTGAAGATAGCATCGCAGGCCTCTATTTTATGCCTCAGGTCCGGGGATGGTGTGACACATGATCTGATGTCATCATATTCATTCAGGAGGTCTTTTTGCCTCTCTTTAAGCATGTCTGCAAGTGCCGCCAAATCCTCATCTGATAAGTCATTCTTTAAATCCTGTCCGGCTTCTTTTATTAAAATCTTCCACTGCTCGTGCTTATGAAGCAGCCTTTTCTCCCTTTTGCTCAGTTCCTCACTTTGATAAGTGAGCATCTTCTCTGTAGCACACTCTGCTCCCTCCACTGTGAGTGTAACCTTTGAGTTAGTCCTTAATGACATCCTTGACCATCAATTAACGGTTGGAACTCACTGTGTCGAGTACTGTGCCGTCTTGGATCTGTAGGCAGCGAGCTGCAACAGGCAAAGGTGAAGCTCTTACTGTGCAGGTCCCTCTTGGAATATGGCCAAGACTTCGATGATGATAATGATAAAGAATTAATTTAAAATCCCTGGATCAGAAAAAAAAACTGGAGGAAAACAAAACACAAAATGCATATTTGATAACCCTGAACAATATGGTGTCTTTGATTATGAAATAACAATTTACAATAATCACCTTATCCCTTAATTTTACTAAACTTCCTTTTAGCATAAATGCACTTTTTCTCCTTAATATGAAAAGTTTTCATCCTTTTTCACCTTTAAGTACATCAGTGAATCTCCCTTATACACCAAAGACACAGAGAACCCTTTAGTCTTATATTAAATGACCCTTAACCTTAATGTATGATGACATGTTTTTAATGACGTACTAAAATAATAGAGCAAAACATTCTAAAAAGACATTCTAAAAATGTGTTTAAAGTGCCATAAGCAGCTAATTAAGAATCAGTGTACAAACCTTGTGCCTTTTTGGGAGGTGCTAAGCTTTGATGAAAGACACCTCAATGGAAAACAAATATGGGCACAGGCAATCCTTTTGCAACAATGTATTTCCTTCTTTAGTTTCTGGCTGTGATCAAAGTTAATCAACACCAGTAGTATAGAGGGCTGTTGATATTCAATGTAATATATAATAGTCTGTTGCTTTGAATCAAAGCTCCTTTGACCTTTGATTGATGAAAGATCAAAAATGTAGGCACCCTTGGTCCTTTGTTGAAGTGTAGTTTAAAGTTACACGTGTGGGGGGAGGGGGTAAAGGGAACGGAAGAATAAACGCTGGCATGTTCAAATAAAAAGAAAACTGAATTTGCTGAATGCTTGTCGAAATTGTGGGAAATGCCACAATTTCCTCTTTGCTGAAATGAAAAGATCTATGCGGTTGTGTTATCTGTTCAGTGGCCAGAAGGAAATTAGCCTGAATAGTGGAACGGTTTGCACTGTCTGTCTCCCCTCGCTCCAGTGTCTGGTTTCCAACGGTTGCTGGACAACCTCAGTGAACTTAGACTTCAAACAGCACAAAAAGCCATAGTTTGCTGGGTCAACATTTCAAGTGCACAGTTTGCGATTCAAAAAAGAGACGATACATTTCTGAAGTAGTTCTAACTGTTGCCATTAGAAACGACATTTTGTACGATCTATGCTGTTATTTAAGAGTTTAATCATTTTGTTTGGACTTGAATTTTGACACAGAGTCAAACATAATTGAATTAAATGACCTCATAGCTTCCACAGTGGGGTTGATTAAAGCATCACATGCTAAAATATCCCAAAATATGATATATGCTGTGTCTGGGGTTCATCTGTTGTATTCTGCTATGAAGGTGAAGGACTGTGGAAGCAGCAGGATGTCATCTGGTCCTGAAACAATGAATCCTGGGTTTGTGCCGTGAACGCTGCCTTAATGTCTGAAGTGCTCGTATAATAAGGGTTTTACTGTCTCATCAGGGCATTCTGGGATCAGGCTTCGCCCTGAAGGTCCAGGAACAGCACAGACAGAAACACTTTGAGAAAAGGAGAAACCCGGCTGCCTACCTTATCCAGGTGAATCTGACTAAACATTTTCTTTGAAACGGTTGTTTGTTTGTTTTTTATCAGTTATTCACAGGATTAAAGTAAAATGATCAAAGGACTCATGTGAATTCAGATCAGATCTATAAATGTACCATCACCCCCAGCCTCCCTCACTCTCTTCCATCGAGGGTGGTGTTCCTAAAGAAAATCTTGCCGTTTGCTCTTCTTTCAACTTCTCATTTCCCCTATTTTTCCCCACTGTTATCTTTCCATGTTTGTGGATTTGATCATTGGAAAGAATGAAAAACTTACTCCATCTTACACATTACTAGTTACTTCAGACAGAAATGCGTATGAAAATGTAATGAGGATGTTTTATAGCAACACAAGCCTATTTCCATCTATGTGATGAGTCATAATTAGGTTTTATCAGATTACATCTTAAGGGAACAAATGAGATTTGTCTATATTTGACTGAGTACATGAAATTACTTAGAATGATCTGTCTTTTCATCTTTTTTTCATAAAATTTATTTTAAAAAAAGACTAGTAATTTTCTTTTACTTACTGCTAAAACAAATATGTTGCTGTACAACACTGCCAAACATCAGCAGGGTATGTGTCACTGTTTTGTCTTTTCCTACATTTACACTGACAGTGGTGCTTGAAAGGTTTTGAATGGCTCAGAATTGTTTATTTAGTTTTGGTGGTAGAAGAAGGACTATAGAAAAGCTTCACAGACCTTTAGGCACCCCTGTACTTTGCTTCTTCATGCTTCTCCATCATTATCCTTTATCCTTTGTTTCTATTTTATATTCCCATCTCCTGTTTCCTGTCCTCATCTTCATCCTCACATGTTGATTCAGGCTGCGTGGCGTTATTACTCCACCGACAGCACCAGGCCCTACCTGGACGCCACATGGCGGCACTATGAGAGCCTTCTGCCCCCCCACAGGCATGTATCATGCCTGACCTCTGCCCATCAACAAGATGTGTGATGCACCTGTTTGCTGGCTGGACTTTTTTGATTTACTAATCAGTTTGTTTTTTTGTATTCTTTCTGCTCTCCTACTTCATTTTCTTTCTTTTTTTAACCCTTACTCTCCCTCTGTCGGGGGGGTTTCTTGTTTTCACTCTGTTGTTCTTCGGTCTCGTGTGTTCTGCATGCAGTGTGTGTGGCGTAGTTATGCGGCTGATGAGAACTCGGTTTCCATTGCGACCTGGAAAACTCACTTGAAGGCGTTGCACACCTGCAGCCCTACAAAGTAGGTACAACACTGGCACCTTCGCTCACTATTTAGTGTTTGTCGTTATCATAATGAGATTTCAGCGTCGTGGTTTTTTCCCGACTACTCCTTTTTCTTGAGTCTTTCTTAATGTGCATGTTTTTTATTAAGAGTTATACACAGACACGGGCTGACATGAGGGAGAGACAGAATAAATAACACAACATGTGTCCTCACATCAATAGCAAACCAATCGAAAAGTGTTTATGGTCAATATATGTGAAAAAATAGCATTAAAAGATTTTCTTCACTTTTTTAAAATAGATTTTATAATTATCTGCATATTCTTGTTTTTTATGACAGGTGGTCTAATACATTTGTTAAGCACTGTTTATAGCACAGACTATTCTGAAAGTCCATGTGCTTCGGGCACAGAATATTGTATGGTAAGAAGTGCATGGGTGAGCTGTTCTTCTCTATTAAACACTGACAAAGACCACAGGGCTTTCTTCTTTTGGTTGTGCTCGCCACAGATTCAAATTCACCTCTGGAGTATGAAAATTATGGAAACCTGCTACAGCAGCAATCCTAAAGTGATGATTATAAACAGATTATGAGTCACAAATTCATGCTCATTGTTTCTGTGTGGAATGATAATTACTGTGAATAAACAGGCACATTTCTCTAATTCCATTTTTGTTTGACCATAAATGGAATCCTCACTGGTATTGCCCCAGTGAGGACAGCTTTTGACATTGTAGCGTTTTAACAAATGATCTTCTTCTCCATCTTCTCTCCAGGAAGGAGCAAGGAGAGTCAGCCACAAGGTTTGTGACTGTTGTTTATCCTCTCCTGATGTGACAACAGCTCAGATTTCGTATTCAAAATTGTTTTGTTCATTTATTTATTTTTTCCTTTTCCTTTGGGGATCAACGTGAACTGCGCTGCTCCCGTACATTAAGTCACCACTGCTTGATGTATTTCAGGGAGGGGGTGATCACATGAACAGTCAGTCTCGCTAAAAGCCTCCTGTGTGACTCACTGTTTTATCGTTCAGTGTGGAGCTGCCATCTATTATTTTTTTTTATCACTTTTCAAAATAGACCCACACACCCCATCTGTTGTTGTGCGTGTTACAACTGGTTTAGAAATGGTGTGTCTTGGCCCTACTTTTAATGGAGGTCAGCACGTAGGCCACAGATAGCTGACTGATTTAATATGGCTGCACCTAAGACTAAATCTGCATCTAAAGGCGTAAACTGTATAATCCCCTCCTTCCATTGTGAACTACACTATATTTCACTATTCTGCCTGATGTAAGGTGGTGTTCAGTTTAAGGTAAATTACCAAGTGCATTTAAGAATAAGAAGCATACTTAATTTATTAATCCCGGGAGGGTTTATTAAATTTACAATATACCTAAGTTTACAACGAACACATGCACATCAGTCGCATGAAGTGCCTTGCTCTGTGGCACTCCAGCAGTGCTCAGAAAATGTCCCAGATGACATGAAATGATGAATCATTTTTACTTTTCTCTTTTATTCCTACTAGAAATAAACATTTCATTTTTGGATAGCCTGTTGGTGACTGGTTCGGGCTGAATTTGCACCATTAAAGGTTGGATGTATGTGAGTCATCAAATTGTGGCCTTTTTTTAAAAGCTGCTGTAGATGCTCATTTTCCTCGACTGAGCTCGATTGCCTCTTCACTGCTGCTTCTAAATGTCAGTGTTGGAGTGCCAACTGGAACTCTGCTTTTATTACGTTGGCACTTACAGGTCTGTCATTGAACTCCTGTAGGTTGGAATAATGCAGCATTATATAAAAAAGACAAGCGAGAAGGATCCTGAGGCAGGTGTACATATCTATATGTATCATATATCATATATATCATCATTATATCTCTATCTCCTCTTGGTCTTTTAGTCATATTCATAGTAATAAACAGAAGCTACTGAGGAGGCGTTCCACATGGAAACATAGGTACCCAGTGTTTCTGCTCCCATTACCTTTTTGTTTGTTTTATTTTATTTTTTTAATTTGAGAATGCTGACTAATTCCTGGTGCATGGGCATCTGTGGGAGGCTGTACAGCTAAAGACGGTGCAGAATAATTGAGCGTTGTTGGTGGGGGGGGGGGGGGGGGGGG
>BJFM01002292.1:258173-271661 GCA_016586285.1 Arothron firmamentum | reverse complement strand
GTAACATTGATCGACTATCTGCCTTCGTTTGGTCTTGCCTGAATGCCGCACCTCTTACGCCTGTTGTAAATTTTGCTGCAGGGTCGTTTTAGCTGATTCCATTCTCCTGTGGAACGATTAACAGCTGTAAGCTTTTTTTTTTTTCCCCTTGACTGCAGAAATGGTGGAGTTTTGCCTTGTGTGCTTAAGCTTCCAGCATTGCATCTCATGTGCGCTCTCAATATCTCAGATGCTAATTTTGAAATGTGTTTTTATTCACATGCCTTAACGCCATTACTCTGAACACCTCATAAGCCAATATATCTGCAAATGCTGTCAATTTTCTCAGATGTTCTTTATTTTTACACTAAAACACTAAAAGCAGACATGTGCTGAGACTCTTAAGTTTTTCCTCTAACACTCTTGACCATGTCTCAAGTGTAACGGGTGTAACATGTCGGTACAGTTTAATTCTACAACCGTGACAATTTAAGCTGAATTATTCAGGTGTCCTGCTGTTGTGTTGGACTTTGGACGTTCTCCAAACCTAGTCAATGTCACATCAATTCTTAAAAAAAAAAAAAATCCAGAAGATGATTCAAACTCATTTCACATTTACTTCCATCCTAGAGCCATTTGTTTAAACCTATCAACCATATTATTATTATTGTTATAATTTTTAAATCCATGTAATTGTTAATATTTTAGGAGGAAACAGTGATGACACAAACGAGCATGGGAAATAGGTTTTGGAGAGATTTCGTCACATGCATTAATCCTTCTCATTAGGGCTGATCCAAATGCATGTGCCCGTGCTTGTTTTATTACTCTTGCATGTATAGCATATACAGAAGTTCACAACACACAATCAGTCAGCCCCTGATTTTTGTGATTTTTGTCATTATTACAGTCCTCTGCAACAAGTAATTTTCTTCGGAAACCTGACTTTATTACCTGGAATCACATGCTTTTAAACGTGAATTTGATACTAAGGGAAACCCATACAGTCAGCACAAACTAAACAGCCTCTAAAAAGCAATATTTCATTAAGCCAGATGGAATGTTAGTTTAAACCAGAATGTGATGACCTCCAAAACACGGCCTTCCTTTAGTTCATGGAAAATAGCACAAAGATAACTTAACCAGTAATGTTTTTAGTCAGATTTCTCAGAGGTAACTGAAATAATGTTCAGTGTAGAACGTTAAGTTCATATCCTAGAGATATGTGTAAACCATTCAGGGTTGAGTGATAAATCCAGGCAGTCACAACTACCTTTGTGCTGTTTTGGAAGAAATATGAGCTATTCTCCTTTCATATATGTGTGATTTCCTGTGATTTGGAAATGGTGTTCTAAATGTTCAGATATGCAGCAGAAAAACGTGCGAGGCTGAACACAGAGTCCAAGCATCATACTTAACCTCTGGTTGCATTTCCATAAAGCTGAAATGATGCGCTGCATGCCGATCTTACTTCATCTCTCTGCAAGTCTTCACTCTAATATCAGCAGCTGAATCTCTGTTTGATGACTGATTAATGATGCTATTGTGAAGCAACAGAAATTTTCTACAAGTTTAGATTATTTAAGATGCTATTCTGAAATTTCATACATCATGCATCTAAAAATTACTCTTCACTCCTACCCCTCCCTCTACGCTTTTCTCTCCCCCCCCCCCTCCATTTCTTACTCCAGTCAGAAGTTGAGCTTCAAGGAGCGGGTGAGGTTGGCGAGCCCGCGAGGTCAGACCTTAAAGAACAGACAGGCGTCGTCTGTAAACGACCGGCGGTCTCCGGTGACGGACATCAGCACAGAGGGCACCAGTCCTGCCAAAGTGCAGAAAAGCTGGAGCTTCAACGACCGCACACGTTTCAGACCGTCGCTCCGCCTTAAGAGCCAATCACGCTCCACCACAGACGGTGAGCTGCTGGCCGCCACTTCCTGACTTAGCATTCAATGGGCAGTTGGGGGGGGGGGGGGGATCGAACGTAAAAGGAGTTAAGGGTTTTGTTTTTCATTTCTTTCTTTCAGTTATAATTTTCTTGTCTTTCTACACATAATTCCAGTCCCCTTGGCAGACTGTTTTATGTATCCGATCGAACGAGTTCCCTGCTTTCCCTCATGTATTTAACTGAGGGGTTTTGGCCGACCAGTGAACCAGAACTGGCTTTGCCCGCTAATTCAGACTGCTTAGTGGAAGAATGCTAATGTGCTTTTTCTTGGGCCAAACACTGATGGCCTGGAAAGCCATGATAGGAAACGGCCTGTTGATTCCTGTGGGTGGACTAATGGACGGCTAGAGGAGGGTGTGTTGAGTTCCAGCTGTCATATGAGGTGTCGGAGTCAGCCAGCTGGCAGAGGAATCAATAAGCTAGCTTGCCAATGCAAACTGGTTTGCTGGTTCACCAGGCTTTGACACATCATTCACATCCCTGACATGATTGGATCTATGACAGGATAGAAGATGAGACACATTTCCTTTTGTGTGATCTGTGGTGTAAATGCATGTTTCTGTTATCCCGTTTCATTTACGGTATATACGACACTTTAACAAAACAAATAGTTTTGTTCCTGTTCAAAATGTTATTGTTTGTATCTAGGAACTGTGAGTGCTCCTCTGAACAGCTTCAACCGCAGCAAATAACTACATGAAGTATTCATGAAAACAACAGTATTAATCTGAAGAAAATGGAATAAAATCCCTTTCTTTTAATATTCTGCCCCCAAAGCAACAGACTCCAACATGGCAGGGGAGGACGGCTTCGATGAGAAGGGCTGTAACTGTGAGATCTCAGTGGAGGACTTGCTGCCTTCTGTCAAGTCAGTGATCAGAGCTGTCAGGTGATAAGAAACTCTTTAACTTCCTCGTCTTGCATATAAGCCTGACTGCAGGTTGAACATGCTGAGGGGATTAATGTGGGGCTGTTTTTTTAAGTCCCCCTTTGGGTCCTGCCGATGGCTGACAGTGTTGAGAAACAGGAAATATGATTTAAGGGGATTAACACTACATCTGTAAAGTGATCGTGTAACAAGGACAGTGTGTGTTTGATAGGGTGCTTCAAACAAACAGTAAGTGACAAGTAAAGCATTCAAGGACAAAAAAAAATAAAAAAATCAGGACTTTCAAGGCTATTAGTAAAATGTAAATGCTTTTTTTAATGTGAAAATTTTTGGAAAGCATCTTTTGCAGATTCAAACTTCTCTCAACTGTCTGTGCAGTACAAGAGCTTATCCTCATGCGTGTGTATAATGCGAATGACTGTTGTTTGTGTAGGATAATGAAGTTCTATGTAGCCAAGAAGAAGTTTAAAGAGACCCTGCGCCCCTATGATGTAAAGGATGTGATTGAACAGTACTCTGCTGGTCATTTAGACATGCTGTGTCGCATCAAGAGCCTGCAGACCAGGTAGGACTGGTGGCACATTTTGTGTGTGTGTGTGTGCGCGTGTGTGCGTGCGTGTTCCACGCACACATCTCTTTTTTCTTTTGCATGTGACTATATATATATGCACGTGTATTTCAGTGTGTTTGCTTTCCTCACAGGTTGGACATGATAGTAGGTCCACAGAGCCTGAGCAGCCGGGCCAAGACATTTTCCTCTCCCTCACTGATTGTCTATCACAGCCAGGGCAGAAAGAACTCCACCCAGGGGTCAGAATGCCCCCTCCTGCTCCATCCCTCACACGCAAGCTTCACTTCATTTTTCAATCAATTCAGGAGTGCAAAAGTTGATACTGTCTACTGTATCTTTTCTTTTCTTTTTTTTTTTTTTTTCAAGTTTCTGCAATGACAGCTGCAAAATACAAGCGAGCCAGAATTACTCGGTTCCAGCAATCTGTGTAGTCCAACCTTAACGATTGATCCTTTTGTTGATGAAAATGTGGAAGAGGGAAAAACGTGATTAAAAAATGTCTGCAAATGTGGAGAAAGTTTCAACAAGCTTTTCACTGAATTGATTGCTGATGAAGTGAATTGACGTTTCTTATCTCGAGTTGCACGATCGCTGCTGCAATACTGCCGCCTGCTGGTGTGGAAGCTGTACTAACGCTGTGGCATGAACTTTGCAATCTTAACCTTGTATCAGTTAACCATGCTTACTCATGATTTTTCTCGTGATCTTCATCAACAGAGACCTTAAACAAACAAAAAAATAAATAAATATGGTGTACTTACAAGTCTTTTTTTCCCAGAGAATATAAGAATCGCAAGAAGAGACCCATACATGGGAGACAACACACGCACTTGTTGTTTCAAAGTAAATGCCCATCTAACATGACTAAAATTGTAATTAACAGTCTATATAAATTTTTAGGTTTCTTTAAATTTAAATAAAAACACTTTAAATGAAAGTGCTAAAACCTTTGATAGTAAAAAATTGCTATAAATCAAATCAAAAGCAACTTTTTCCAGATGTAGTTAATCCTGACAGGTTTCCCTCCAGTGTGTTACGCATCTCAAACCATATCACATGAACTACAACATCAGTTTCGCGGGTGTTTATTAGAGAAGATGTGATTACGGTCATCTGGCAATCTGCTGCAGTTTCCTCCCTTTTTTCTGAGGGACCTGGTGGACTTCTGCTGTTTTACTTTTTTCTTCCTGTCATTACGTTCAGACTGCGTGCATGTGTCTGATTTGTGTGTGTGTGTGTGTGTGTGTGTGTGTGTGTTACAGAGTGGATCAGATTCTTGGGAAAGGCCAGATCCCTCTGGATAAGAAGATTAGAGAAAAACTGCTGTCCGATGGAGACATTTTAGAGGACATGAGCATGCTGGGACGTGTTTGTAAAGTGGAGCGACAGGTCTGTCTTCTTTTTCCGTGTTTGTCTAATATTACATGCTTTTAAATTAAATAAGACATTTGTGTTTCCATTTTTTTTTTCATTTTCATCTGGCTTTATTTGCTGTTTCAACATAATTGTGGACACAGTGGTGTTATATCAAAGCTTTATTCAGATTTATCGCCAAAATCCATTTCACTGTTCCAGTTAATACCCGCGTCCTCGTTTTCTCTAACAGGTCCAGTCGATCGAGTCAAAGCTGGACTCTTTGCTTGATATCTATCGTCAGATTTTGCACAAAGGCTCCTCGTCAGCCCTGACACTCTCCTCTCTGCCGCTCTTTGAGCTGGAACAGACTTCGGACTACCACTCCCCTGTCTTCAACAAAGACCTCTCCTGCTCTAGCCAGGTCAGCGGCAGTGGTGCGCCCCATTCTGGGGGCTGCGTCACACACTCCTCCACCAACTCCCACCTCTCCCAGGGAGGACTGCACCTCATCTTGGCGCCGTCTGGTGACTTCACTCAAAACACCTCCTCTTCAACGCCTCCATCTCATCTAGGATCCTCCTCTTTCAGCCCATCACCTTTGCCTCATCGTAGCCATCTCTACGCCCAGGCTCAGGCTACCAGCCCCGAAAGTGTTACGGATGAGGTTGTGGGGAGCCTCACTCCGAATAGTATCAGCAGTGGTGGGTGTGGAGGAGTCAGAGATGGAGGGTTCCCTCTTCTTTCAAGGTTTCCCCCACCTCTTTCTCCAAACCAAGTTGGCCTGACCAACTCACCAAAAACCGTTTCCATAAGAGCTTCTCCCAACATGGAGGACATCAGTTTAGGTGCAGGGATGGAGGACAGCAGCATGGTGGACAATCTCGGCTTTGGGATGGAGGTGTGCAGACTGAGGCAGCAGCTCCACGGCCGCAGCAACAGCAAGGGCCGAACGAACGCTCAGGATAAAGGGTCCTGGAAAAGACACATGAGTCTGGAGCTGCAGCCCCTGGTCCCCCCGGCTGTCAATTGCTGCTCTGACAAAAGCCTGGCGGATAAAGGACGGAGCAGGTCTGCGTCCGTGGAAGCGTGTCAGGACCTGATGCACGCACCCTTGGAGACTGTCCAGGACGTTCGGCATAGCCTCTCATCTCCGAGTCCCAGTACCAGCAGCGACTCGCACAGCTGCAGCCAGGACCCTGGAGGGGGAGAGGGCGGTGGGGGTTTAGGCATAGGTGTAGGGTACCGGCAGGATTGGAGGGAGTGGATGGGGTGAGAGTGGGAGGTCTCACCGGAGAGCACTAAGACCCACACTTAATTTTCTGAGCCCCTGGAGACAGGGAGCAGATTGGGGTGCCAAGGGTTCGACCACATCTTGGCCAACGGTGCATCTTCACCCTCTCAAACACCCCAGAATACACTTGCCCGTGTTTTCGGAAGTGTATTCACATGGTTTTTATGCTTCTTTTGTTAAGGGGAATGAGAGTTGTTGTATGAGGGGAGCCTTTTTTTATTTTGTTTACTTTCATGTGCATCTATTTCAGAAGGATTGGTATTTTCAGAGAGACTGGCTGCATCCAGCAACAGTTTATTTCAAACTACAACCGGCAGATCTGAGTCTTGTATAATGGAAATACAGACCTTCGAGGTCCCCCAAAGACATAAAGTGACAGTTGACATTTATTTAAATAGAAGTGGCAAGTTGCATGATTTTGACTTGAAGGATTCTCGAAATACAGTTGTTTTTTTTTTTTTATGTAAATAGAGAGGAACAAAGAAAAGAAATAATTTTGATCATGCCCTCACTCACCTTACACCCACAGTCAACATCACGCTGAGTGTTTCAAGCTGGTAGTGCTCCGACGAAATTAAAACTTCTTTCTGAGGTTTGTGCAAATCACAGCGTTGGCGATCCCGTTCTTTCTTTCTTGTACTTCAACCCCTTAGATGGGATGACTGGGTCTTTTTGTTGTTTTTCCATATCACTCTACAACACATTAATGTATTCATTTAAATATAAATAAATAGGTATTAAAAACCACATTTTAATGCGTTAACAACCCCTACACTATACACACTGAGGTGCCTACAATAGTCAATCCATGGTTTGTTTAAAGAATGTTGCAGTCCTGCTCCTCATGTTATGTTTTGTGCAACACTCCCTCATTTTCTGTCGGCATAAACAGATTACATTTTATTTGTGGCAATAGTTTTTTTACAATATTTTAAAATCTTATTGAGTGTTACATTCAATGCACAGTATTTTTCAAGATTCCACCGATCTTTTACTTGCAGTAAAATCTGTCAGCCTAATAAATTTTCTTTTATTTTTTAATGTTACATGACGCACAGGTAGTAGTAAAAAGTCTGCATTGCATTATGGGTCACTTACAAACCTGAATTACTTGAAACAACCAAGATTGAAGATTAAGATGAATTATTTACACCTTTATACTGCTAACTGTTCTGAGCTGCTGCATTTCCTACTCGTTTCATGCTAAATATGCAGACTGTTCATGTTCAGTTTGTGTCCAACACAGAAAAATTAAGATAAAATAGAGAATGTTGCAGGAATGAGGCAGGAATGCGCACACAGGAAAGCAGCAACCACTCATTTGTTGCTCTCATTTCTTTTCAACCCCTCACACAGTTTGATCTCTCAGCTGCTGACAAAATGAAAATCACTTTGAATGTCATGTGATTTTAAAAAAAAAAAGTTTTTTGCAAGATGGACATACTGAAAAATAATGTGCAAAATCAACCCTTGGATTGTATCTCATGCCCCAACCATATTTAAATCCTTCTTTTTTCTCGTAATGTGGGATATTGCTTGCTTGAAATGGACTTGTTGCAGAATGTACTCCTTCGCATGGTACACAAGCAGATGCAACAGGCCAAGTTAGGTGGCTTGGAAAAAAGCTGTGGAATATCTAGACCCTGAGGCAAATAAGATGAATCAACTAATAAACCTTTATTAACTGTTTCTCACAAAAAACCGACCTTTGACACAGGCTTTAGATTCCCAAGAATAATGACATATTTTGCATTGAGCTTGTCTTTGCCATGTTATTAGGAGTTGAAAATATTTGCATTGAAAATTCTGAAAGTTAAAGACCTCATGTGAACCCTGCAAAAGGCTACATACATTTAATGTTTCTAGTGGAGAGGCCGTTGCACTTTTAATGAAAAGGAAAAAAAGGTGCCTTGTTTTATGATAGATTTACCACCAAGTCAACATTATCCTAAAAAGTGCATCAGTTCTCCAATTAGAAATGTTTCTTCTGCCCTAATTTTGTCTTTCACATTTGATTTTTTTATTATTCACATATCATTCTGTTGTCCACACAACAGACCAACACCTTTACATACTGTGGTATTTAATTTATTTAAATTATGTACACATACCTACACTTTAGTAATATTCATACTTTTGAAGCCTGTGATGTAATGAAAATCCAAGTGAACTTTACTTCTTATTCATCAATAAAAGAAAATGTATGTTTTTTTTGCTTTCAGATCGTCATTCAAAAAAACGGTTGGGAGGATTCAGAGAGGTCGGTGCAACAAATAACAGGCTGTTTTAATTAGGTGACACTTCAACTTCTCACTTGGGTTTTGTCAACTTTATTTTTCGAAGGGAACATGCAGAACATCCCTAGCTAACATAAACTTAACCACATCTCATCTAAAGATACAACAAAGCATTACAAAATTTGTTTAAAATTACATTTCAACCCATTTACCTGCATCAGCGAAGCAAATTGTTGAGCAGGCTTGTTGCGCCTTAAACAGCATTTGTTTCTTTACTTCGTGGTTTTTTGTGTGTGTGTGTGTGATGCTGTGTAATCAGAGATCACGTATCGATGATGCTGTGCAGGTGCTGCGGCGGGTGTCTTCATGGTGCGAGTCCGCAGCACCCCTGCCCGATGATCATTTGCCCTTCTGTGCCTTTTGTGCAGACTTGGTGACCTTCCCACTGGTGGCAGGTTTCTTTTCCACACATTTAATCACTCCCACGGCCACAGTCTGACGCATGTCACGCACTGCAAACCTCCCTGAGAAAAGAGATGAAATGAGATGGAGATCTGTGGGTTTTTTTGGCTCGATGACCGTCATTGCAAATTGTAGCTTGAAACAGGCCTACAGATCAAAACTTACCCAGTGGTGGGTAATCAGAGAAGCTCTCCACACACATGGGTTTTCCAGGGTTCATGTCCACGATGGCAGCGTCTCCACTCTTTAGGAACTTGGGATTGTCTTCAAGCTTCTTCCCTGAGCGACGATCGATCTTCTCTTTGAGCTCTGCAAACTTGCAAGCGATGTGTGCAGTGTGGCAGTCTAACACTGGCGCATAACCAGCATTGATCTGACCAGGATGGTTGAGGACAATCACCTGGAAATTAAAAAAGAACAGAAAGAGTGTTTAGAACTTTGCCTCCAGGGCCTTTCTTCGGAACGCCTGCCTGCAGACCTGCGAGGTGAACACTGCTGCCTCCTGCGGCGGATCATTCCTGCTGTCTCCGGCCACGTTGCCACGACGAATGTCCTTCACGGAGACATTCTTGACATTGAAGCCCACATTGTCTCCAGGCAGCGCCTCGGCCAGTGCCTCGTGGTGCATCTCCACCGACTTTACCTCAGTGGTTAAATTAGCAGGGGCAAAGGTCACCACCATGCCAGGTTTAAGGGACCCTGTTTCAACTCTGCCAACTGGTACGGTCCCAATGCCTGAAACACAGAAGCGTCAAAAGTCTCCAACTGGTCTCCCACAAGCAGAATTACGCCCATTAAGGACTCTCACTGTTTGATCTAGTACGGCGGACATTTCTAAAGAACTCGGTGACCTTCAACCTCATATTAGCGGTGTCAGCCACTCCGTAAACAACTTGCCTCCAATTTTGTAGACGTCCTGGCAGGCGGAGAGGCTTGTTTGTGGGACGGACGGGAGGCTGTATGGCATCCAGAGCCTCCAGGAGCGTGGTGCCTGAAACATTACCGTCTTTCCGGGTAATCTTCCAGCCCTTGAACCAGCTCAGCTGTGAAAAGGCAGGAGTTCACTGTTACTCCATGCTGTATGCTGGAGCGACACCAGTTATTAAAACACTATAAAGCTTAATTTCACACCAAAACCTAGTGTTGAGCTTGCTCAAAGCAATGTAAGCATCCTTTTCAGAGCAGATGAGTGTACAGTATGTGTTCTATATAGTGCTAACATGGCATTTATGTTTTTCTTAGTTCAGTAAATAAGACACTTAAATGCAGCAAGTTTTTCGAACTATGGTGTAGATGGGCCTATGATGTAGCTATGATGCTAAAGTCACAAATGTATGTGATCATTCCTGCCAGCTGGCCTTTTTGTGATTTCTCAGTACTATTGACAGGTCCTTGCAAAGGGGTTTCAAAGCAGACGTACATTTGGACTCGGTTCCAGCATGTTGTCTCCTTTGTAGCCGGAGATGGGCACGAAAGCCACGGTGTCTGGGTTGTAACCAATCTTCCTGATGTAAATGCTGACTTCCTTTACAATCTCCTCATAGCGTGCCTGGCTGTAGGTGGGCTCAGTGGAATCCATTTTATTGACACCAACAATGAGCTGCTTCACTCCTAAAGTGTATGCAAGTAGTGCATGTTCACGAGTTTGGCCATTTTTGGAGATTCCAGCTTCGAATTCGCCCATGCCTGCAGCCACAATCAGCAAAGCACAGTCAGCCTGTTTGGGGGAAGAAGAAAAAAAAAAAAGCTTCAACAGTTCTGTCTTTAATGCACTCTTTTTCATTTTCTAATCAACTGTGTTGTCACTAAATTGTATTTATTTTTGTCTGATGCACACACTCAAATTGCACACCAGGGGGCAGAGTGGGGCAACCTCAGAGTCACAGCCACGCAGATGTTTGAGATCAGCTGATTGAGAGAGAAGACACATTGTTTTTCGACCTGTTTTTTTTTTTCTTCAGACCTTAATTTGTTTCACCACACATTTGAAAGAGAATTATTCGATCAATTCAGTAGCAATGGCAGTCTGTTCAAAGGCAGTAGATTTTCTCTGAAAATTGTGGTCCCACTGTGTCAACACATTTGTAGCTACTTGAAAACTTTTTGATAAATCAATATACCCATCTTGTCTAGTTAATGTCTGCCGAATTTCAGCCCGATCAGATTAATTGCTAGGAGTTGTTAAAAACCAGGCCTAAAATGGCCCAAAATTAAAATCTAAACCAAAATGGCACGCAATTTAATGTTGAAAAATATTTCTCTGCCTTTTCTGTGTCTTTCCATAGTCAAAATATCAACTTTTTCGCCAGACCTGATAGGTGTGCAAATTATCATGACATACCATAATTGAGAAAAGGCACCACTCATTTTCATTATCTTACCTTGTTGTGGTTTGTCTTTCTTTCTTTCTTGGTGACTGTGGTTGAATATCAAAGCTTCTTTAATCCACTGATCTATGGTTTTGCTGTTTGATCTCATTTTAAATGAAGAAGTCATTTCTGTGGTTCTAAAATTAGTAGGAAAAAATTATTTGACACCATTGTGACTGAAACATACAAAAGTCAAAGAACACATATTTGGGTGCCTGTAAAACAAATCATGTGTGCCAAAATTAGCCATGGGATAAGAATGTCAAATGAATAAATTATGGGTCCTTATTGGGTCCTATGGCTTCTACATACCAGCTGAGCAAGCTTAGATCAAAAACTATGTTAGCTGTTAAGAAATTTAATAATCCGAGGCACAAAAGAGGATGTCTTTAGTAACGTAACTGTCCTTATTCAGTATCCTCTTAAGCTTTCCAAGCCATTTTTCTGTGACCCCGTCTTGGAGGACTGAAGATGACTCCTAGTTTAGGGGTGAAAAATCTTCTAGTTTCCTTCAACAGACCTAAAAGGGCAATTAAAATATTCAGCAGCTGGTACTAACGGTAGATGAATACATTATTCATCTGCTGTTATTCAACTTTACTGAGGATCATTCTGCATCTTCAGTACAACTACATTATTTGCATGTATATATGTTGTTCTCTGCTTTCTGTCCCCCCCATGCCCTCTCTCTTCCTCTCCCTCCCCCTTACATGGCCGATCATCAGCATGCCAGTTGCAATTAATTTTGCAAAAATGTGTGAAAATGCTTCTTTGAAAAATGGAGTCGTGATGGAGTTTGCTGCCTTGCTTTCAAGGAAAGTTTAATGTGTTTTCATGGAGTCTGCGTTTCACACAGCATCCAATAAACCAATTTATGTTTTACCGTGTGACCTCTAAAGAGAGCTCACATAAATCCACATACAGAAAGCTTGTTAACGATTCCAGTCAGGAAATATGAAATCTGAATCCAAATTTCTATATACTTCAGTGATTTAAAAAAAAGTCTGAATATAAAATATTTATACAGATATTCAAGTTACAATTGGCCAGCAATTGTAGAAAGTTAACATAAATCAGACCTACAGCAGTTCATTTACTTTTAATCAAACTTAAATGCAAAAATCTTAACCTAATTAACTAAATGTGAATAACACCTGAAAACTGTCAGTAGAATACAGAGTATTCTAGAGTATATTGAATTCATTTGAATGCACTCAGTCACAGCAAAAAACAAACAAAAACAAAAAAACAGCTCTGAAACATAAAATTAGCAAGAATATTCAGTTTTTTCCATCTTGAGGTGACAAACACCAACACTTTCTGAAGTCCATCTTAACTACTTTTCACTTAAAAATTCCTCTGATCTCAAAGGCATTCAATTTGATCATCTGTTCTCCAATCTGCAGCTTATTTCTTCTACTCGCTTTCACATCCTGGAATCTTTCCTGATAGTTAACCTTGCAAATCATTCATAGAATGCCACCAATGCAGGTATCTGGATCAAAGGTAGATATATTCTCCTCCTCCTCTAATCAGAGTGAAGACACTCTCCATTCTGGCCATCAGCTGGGATGCAGAGGTTAAGGTTGGTGATCTTCCTGTAGAGAAAGTGAAAGGTGTGTGTTCTGGGCCGGCTGTGGAGTTCAGCTTTGATTCGCTGGGGATGTGTGTCAGGAGCGAGCTGCTGCCTCGTCTCCTCAGTAACCAGAAACAGTGCGTACTGCTCAGGCTTTTGGATCTTCAGCTTTTGAGCGCAGAGTGAGCAAACCTCCTCTGTGGTTGTGTAAGGATTGACGAGCAGGGTTTTGGCTGTGCAGCCGGTGTCCACCTGCAAGGCCACGTGGAGATAATTCTACAGAGAGGTGGAGAGTGCTGTGTGAACATGTGGCCATTACAGAAGACAGCAGCAGAAACATGCAAATGATATGAAGGCACAAGCAGTTATTAAATGTACCACCAGGGGGCGCCTCATTCAGTTCACATGCTTTACATGCTGAGAAGTTAAAAGAAATCTTCCTTGTTGCTGGTATTGCTTTTATATACCTCTTGATTAGGTTTAAATGTGTGCGGATTTGGGTCTGCTCAGACTCACTGCCTGGATGCGCATGGTGGGTTCAGGTCAGGGGCGATACCTGAAAGTCATTCACGGATGGCGCCGAACGCTGGGCGGTGCGACGCCGGTGCCACTGGTGCAGAGTGTTCCTGGCCTCGGAGCTCAGCACCCTGGCTGCCTGCTCCTCCTGAAAGTTCTTGATGAGGGCCATAGCTCCATAAGCACTGGTCAGATAATACCCACCTGCAGAATCACAGAGACGGCTGTAGCAATGGGTGGAGGAAAAGGACTAATCACAACAGCAGTGGGTGTTTCTCTGTTCACAGTCACATC
>BJFM01002292.1:231990-256919 GCA_016586285.1 Arothron firmamentum | reverse complement strand
ACACACACACACACACACACACAGGCAACAAGGAGCTCTCCACCCACCTCAGCTATGCACAGAATGCTCGATCCGCACAATTGTGCCTTATTGTTTAATGGCAACATCGACACATCCGTTCATGCATTAATATCTCCGGCCTCCATTCCAGCCGTGGTTGCGCTATTGTGCAACGAGCAACACGAATCGAGTTGCGCTGCTTGTCCAAACAACATTTAACCTGCTCCAGCGGAGGAATGTAGGTGCCTTTACAGTGAGTCAGCAGCATATGCTCCGCTGACGCCAAAGCCAAATACTGTAGCTACGGGTGTGTTGAATGTGGACCATGAAGAGAAGCAGGCCTGGGATCAGTCACACAAATTAGACCTGATCTAGAATCAAGATGAGAGCATACAGCGCACAACAGAGTTTTATTTGACCAGCCCCACAAATGATTTGAACACTGGGAGATATTTGTAATCAGCATTCATCACAATAACTTGTTCATAAGCTTCTCTTAATAATGATAAAATACAGCAGATGTTTTTTTTCCTCATTTTCTGGCAAGTTGTGTTTACCACAGGGGGACCTTTGAAGTCTACAAATAACCTTATATGCATGTTGTGGACTTTGGGAGGAAACTGGAGTGCCCTGACGCACAAATGGAACATGAACATTCCACATAGCAGGGCCCTATGCTAAGCACTACTCCACCACAGTATTCCTTAAACTGTAGTATCAGCTCTGTGGTCACTGCTAATCTCCTCACAGTCACTCTACCCTGAGGATTTCTGTGAGGCACCATTTGCTGTCCAGATCCAGGAAATCACATTCCTCAACAACAATGAACAATAGATTCAAGTCGGGTACAAAGAAAGTCACTGTACATATTCTACAAACAGTCCAGTGAAGAAGAGTGTGACATGGATGGAACTCCTTTGACAGAGCTGCATTTTATTTTTAGAATCACAACAAGGTTTTGTTTGGTTGTTATCATTACTTCTCAGTCAATTTAAATTTCCTTTCTTTTGAATTCACCCTTAGTGTTACTGAGAGCAGATGCCAAAATAGAGAGAATAAAAATAACTCAGTGGAACACAGCATGCTGGCACTTCTGTAACTCAACACCAGTAATGACACAGACTAATATGGAGAACCAGCTTGTCCGATTCCCCAGACAACAAAATTCTGACCCCTATGCATTCTTTCCAAAACACATACTGGAGAATTCTGACTTCTGATTTCAAAAGAAGTCAAAGGAAAGCAAAGGGTGATGACTAAAACACAACACGCGTGCCCACGCAAGGCACAAAGTCAACACACGCAATCCCATGATGCACATGGTCCACTTACCGATCTGGTCCTCAGGTATGAGTGACTCCAAAGGAGGGTCCAGCTCAGAACTCTGGCACAGGTAAGCCTTCATCTGCGTCATAAACTGCCTGAGAGTTTGCAGAAAATCTATCCCTGATGTGTGACAGCCTCCATTCTCCTGAACAAAGCTGATGTAGTCCTGCACCAGGGACCCAAAGTACGAGCTCCTGTCCTGGGACAGCTCGGTGATCTTTTTGATGATTCGTCTTTCTGGGGTCACGAGGGAGCTGAGCATGCCGCTAACCTTTTGGAAGCGTCCCTTCAGGGCCCTGGGGAGGATAAAAGAGCCTCCCCCCAGACTCACCCTAATCCTCTTCCTCTGGGCTTTGGAAGATTGACGGAGACGCATTTCAAGGTCCGTCTCTAAGCCCACCCCATAATCTACCTCCTCATCCTCATCGTCATTTTCATCATCTTCACTGCTGTCCTCCACTGCATCTTGATGATTAAGGTGTTGGGACGGGCTGCTGGGGAGGCCGAAGGAAAACCCGGGAGACGGTGAATAATCCAGTGAGTCAGACGAAGAAGTGGACATGCTCATGTCGCTGAGGCGTTGGCGTCCCCCGGCCTGAGGAACGGACAGAGTGTCAGGGTTTTCATCATCGGCAGGTGGGGGCCTGCAGGACGGGCGTTTAGCGCGGGACAGGGCCTCGGCGATGGTCTCATCCTCCATTGCAATATGACAACGGTGAGCCTCCAGATCTGGCTTCTTTGGTCTGGGCGGTGGCGGGTGTGAAGGCACAGGGACCGGTGAGGCGGAGGCCTGGGACGCACCGCTGTGCCTGGCGCCCTTTGGGGGTTGAGGTGCTGGGCGCTTTTTAGAGGACTGCGGCGGCTTTGCCGGCGCGGCGGCTTCCGGCATGCCCTTGGGTCTGGTGGTGCTGGCTGTAGGGAAAGGTGGCGGGGGGGCAGGGCGCCGATGAGGCATGAAGCGTGGGGGAGGGGGGCGGGGGGGAGGAGGAAGCCGCAATTTGCTATTCAGTTTGACGCTGTCCCCAAGGCCCCCACCCTCCTGACGGCTACTCGCTGGCTCTGTCGCTGCTTCCAGCACTTCTTCAGTGCTGCTTTCAGAAGTACCAGCATGTGAAGAGAGGTGGCGCTCACACTGATGCTGGCGGAGGCGATGGTGCGTCTGAAGAAACAGAGGGTGGAGGAAACACAGAGGACCGCTAGAGCGTCTCCTCTCCAAACGAAAAAGAGATCCCGAAGCGTGGGGACGCAGAGTTGGAGGGGCGCTGTCGCTGTGAGACTCGGCGCGTGTGTGCTGCGGGTCCGGGTCCCCCCTGCGGTTCCTTTGGGGGCTGAGGGTTCGGCTCAGGGGGCGGCGGGGGCAGTGCCGCTGGCTACACAAGGTTGAGTCCCAGAATCCTGAAATACAAACATGAAACAAGTAGGGGCAAATGTCTCTCTCCAGGTAACTGCAACCATAATCACTGCAAATTAAACGCCACGTAATCTGACTATTTAACTTTGTAAAACTTTATTTAAAAAAAAGAACAACAAAAAAAAAAACCCTCCCGTACATCATGTTAGAATCCAGAGGATTTAAAAAGTACTCTTTACCTTGGCAGTATTGTAACAACATGCCTGAAATCATCAAATAGACCATTCTTAAAAGAAAACTTTCTACAAAATCAAATTCAGTGATCCCAAATCCTGGAGGGAATTAACCATTAAACTCCAAATCAAGAGTGCGAAAGTTTCCAGAGAGGAAATGTCCTCTGACACACAGAGGTTCAGAACAGTAAACACCAGGAAAGTGGTTAAACATTCAAAAGAACATGACGGCAGTCCAAGCTGCGTCTTACCTGCACTCCTAAGGGTCCCTAAATGTTTTTGATCTCATGTCTTTCTGCCTGAGTTTACGCGGCTGCTGGCAGCAGCGCAGCGAGCTCTGCCCCATGTTCCTGTGCTGTGCAGCAGGGAGGGAGTTGTTGGCATTAATCACCGGGTGGGAGGTGCTAGGAGCTCCACAGCACACAGTTTTAGTTCCACCGCTCCCTCTTCCTGCTCTGTCTTCCTCTCAAACTACGGCAGATACAGTGTTTTCCTGTGGCTTCCCTGGTTTTTGAGCTCCATTTCATGTGAAATGAATTTGCTTTCCCCCCCATATATTTGTAAGGACACTGTGAATGTGGCAGCAATTTCCACTGAATTTCACTGTTCTTATAACAATTGCATAAAACAAGAGCAAATACAGTGGTTGGAGTCCAGTGTTCCACTTACTGATGCTAATTATATAATAATATGTTCTATTATTAGTAGAAAATGTAATGACTATGCTAAATTTAGTTATACATAAGGTCTATATGGTCTATGTATAGAGTTAGCTTGTAGCATGTGTGTGTGTGTTTCACATGTGCATGTCGAAATTCCCAAACACAGAATATGTAACTTTAAATAGAACAAGAGCAGCAGGGAGTTTCCCTCCAGGATTAGTTGACGTACCTCAGAAAAATTTCTGAAGCTGGCTCACGCAGCATTTTTTTTTTCAAAATCTCTCCCTTCAGGTCAAAAGGAAGTGGAGCCACCTCTACACACACGGCAATGGTGTTGACATGTGTGTGAGAAAGTGTTCTGCCTGTATATTGATACATATTCTTGTGTGATGAGATTAGCATGCACACGCAATGCAAAGACTAGTGTAACTTTCCACTCGCCACTCCCTTCACCCCAACGCTGAGCTGTAGGAAGCTGACGCACATTTTCACAGAAGATGAGCATGGTAAAAAAAACAACAACAACTTGACAGATAAAATGAGTAAATGTGTAAATAAAACAAACCTAAAAACTAACAGGACAAGACAAATGGGCGTTTACCCATACTGACACTGATTTCCCGGGTGGTAATGTCAGTCAGACTAATCCACTTTTGCTTATTTTACCTTCATGTACAACATTAAAAACGACTGTCGGACCAACCTGCTCCAAGCTGAGCCACTTCCTCCAACTCCTTCTGAGTTGTTGCAGATGCAATGGCCTCTGGTAGCTTCAGCGTGAAAGGCAGGACGTCCCTAAATCCACAAAACACCGATAGTTAACATGGCAAATGCAGGCATGAGGTTTAGTTACTGAGATGTTTTAAGGTTGTGTTGTTACAACATCAAAGCAATACAGTGCAGCATAAATACTACACTAATGCATTACTGGTGAGGTGAGGTGACGTATTAGCTCTACAGAGATGTGTTCCTGTCTCCATTTATGGAGCTGCCTTAATTCCAACATGAGAGACATCAGCTGAACCTGCTTATACAAGAACACTTAGTCACATCTACAGTCTCCGTTCCTCCGAGCAAACATCAAAGGAAAGTGACCATGTGCAACTGCATCGAGAGCAAAACAAATATTTACCTGCTGATACAGTAGAAAGCAACCAGGCGAAACAGGTCTGCGAAGCTGACTTCAGAGTCCTCAAGAGAAAAGGCTGCAAATGAACAACAGATACAAGCAGATGTAGCTGCAAAAGGGTTACCATCATTTCTCACCAGTGTTGATTACGGAAAATGTTGATGAACAACATACAGGTTGTGTTTTTAAGAAAAGATGTGCACGAGCAGTGAATTTTGTTCAGTGTTTTTCCTCAGCAATGCGCAACTGGTGAGCCTGTCGTGATATTTTACAGAGCCGCGAAGGGACATGGGGGGGGGGGTTGATGGGTGAGAGGAGGAAAAAAGGATGCATTTCGGTGAGATTTCACATAACTCTTTGCGAGATCTTGCAATATCTTTGCGAGATATGGCAATATTTTTAAAGCAGTGTGCTCCTGGGTCAGCAACCGGAAGCAAAATAGGCATAAAATGGAGTAAACGCATTACCTGTGGGACCTAAGTGAGTTGTTTTTTTTTTCATAGGGGCCTAACATATAAAGATATGAAATCACTTCTTGGCTCTGGACACAGCTTCAACATAAGTGAGAGATATCTAACATCATCATTATTCAGCACGAAGGGACTTTCTCGTTGTAATCATGTGGTCCTCATCTCGCAAAAGTGAGTCTTTTTTTTCCTCCCCCATATCCCTTCGGGGGCTCCGTAATGTTTAAGATGTGCCAGCCACCAATGAGGCATTTCAATTCTGCACGTGCATGCAAGAATGATCCGTTGAATGAAAGTGTTTCAAGTTGCAAAGAAAAAGCAAAAACATATCACTGAAGCTGTACAAAAGGCCGACCAGAGAGCATCTGAACCACACGTCAAGGCTACATCTGATCACAGGCAGTATGTCATGCTGTGATGCTGCTTATATTTATTAATACAATGCCAACATTTTCAGGTTAACATGATGTTTACTTGACCAAAAAGCTAACACAAACAAGCAGTGTGTTATAAGCTGTTCTGTTTCAGTGTCACAAACAGTCACATCGTTTTTATGCGATAGTTTATGACTTTGTAAGGCTGTTTTACAAGCACGTGTGTGTGCACTTCTGGTCAAATGGCCACATACCTCCGGTCACACATTCTCATGAATGAATCGGTTTGTCGGTGGGTGGAGGCGGACAGGATATGCTTTCAGGCCCTGTGACTCAGAATGGCTCTAGGGGTCTTCAAAGATAGCTCAAGCATCCTGGAGTTAGTGTGTATTGTGCGTGTCCTTACTGTACTGGCTCTCTCTGACAGGAAAGTGACGGATGGCATTTTCTGACTGGACCTTCTCGACACGTACGGAAAGAACCTTCTTCTGCACAATAGCTGCCTTCCTCATCAGAAACACCTGAAAATGGAATCAAAAGTCTAAATTAGTGTAGCAAAGATAATATGGAGCATCAACAGGTGTATGTTTAAATAATAAATCATAGTTATTGACCCCTGGTGGCTGTTTGAGCAGAATATGTGTGGCCTCCTCTGCACTGACTGTCAGCAGCAGCCATGCTGGGTGGGTTAGAGACAGCCGGTCCAGCACGCTCATCCTCCTCCTTAACGAGTCGTACCCAGAATCCCTTTCACCCCCGACTCCAGCACAGTTGGGTGGCTGCACATGAGCCCTGCTCTCCTGACTCTCCAACCTGGCAGACACGCAAAAGTGAAGTGAGTTTGCCCTCTGCTGGTGGTGTCCAGCCGCAGCATTTACACAGCAGCAAATCAGAAATGAAGTCATCTGAGCAAACAGTAACATTACAAAATTTAAAAAAGGAAGAAGAAGAAGAAGAAGAAGGAGAACAAAAACAAAATCTTAAAAATGGCCGTTGCACAATTACCCTCGTAGGTCCATAAGCTGCTCGTCAGCGGTTGGAGACGTCTGCACCATTTCCTTCTTTAATTCTCCAATCTCCTCCACAAATGTGTCAATCAGCTGTAAGAAGGCAGAAGAGGAGGGTCAGCGGAAGGAGGAAAAAAGAAAAAAAAACGCAGCAGAAGGAAGGGGCAGTGTTAGACCTTATTTACTGGCCTCAAGAAGAAAAAAAAAACTTTTTTTAATCCTTTCATTTTTAGACTGATTCAACCAGAACGATGGTACGTAGGTTTAAATTTGGTGACACATGTAAACTGCTAGATGGGTGGCTGTAATGGTTCAGTATGGACCAGTTACATCTAAAACCTTAGGTGGTCTTTGGCAAATGTCAGTACTCCAATGAGTGCAGTTAATTCATTCAATTTAACTTTATCCGTACAATGATAGGTGCTTTACAGAGACCCACTGAAGTGAGAAAAATATCATATAGGAGATAACAATTTATCATAATAAGCTTATTATGTTCTTGACCTTGGAGACATTTTCTGATTGGTCCCTCTCTGAAACCCACCCTGCCTTATCTGCAAACTTCCATCCTAGACTGACGCAAGATGTTTATGGTTCAGAATGATGAATATCTGAACCATTATCGTCATCTCACCGTCCCACTTTCAAAACACGCTCTTTAGCCTTCCCAAACACGCGTGATTCAGGCAGTTTTCATGCTTGGCACTGAAGCAGCTGAGCTAAACACTGCAAACAAGATGGTGGGGGGAAAAAATCCTGTTGAATTACAAATACAAATATTGTTTATGTTCACAGGAAGACCCAAATAATCTCATCACGCCAAATATAGTAACGCAAATGACTAATAATGAAGTTAATTCATATTAACAATTTGTTTTGACATGTCTACTCTCCTCACAAGGGTTGTACAGCTGTTAATATAACAAATAAATATTTTGGAAAAACCTCACTGTGTTTTCGGCAAAATTACTCAGGGAAAATTCCCTCAAACCCAAACCTTGCCTGAAAAAATATCAATGCGTGGCTGCAAATGTGTTTATTTACTTACCAAGTCACTTTTGTGTGACAAAGATGAGGCCTTTTTCAGGGAGGAAAAAAGATTCACATTCAGGATTTTCAAGTCAGATTTTGAACTTTTACTCAATTCTTAGTAAACAAGAAAAGAAAACAAAAGAAACAAATAAAAAAAACCCCCAAAACCTCATTTCAAAATATTGTTTTGTTTTCTAAGATGAGGTTATTAGGTCACCCCACTGCTTCTGTTTCACCCGTTGTGTTGGGGCTGAGCTGGCCTGTGCCTACCTTAAAGAAGCTTCCACTCCTGTCCAGAGGTCGGAGGGCAGAACCGCTGGGTGATGCGCTGAAGGCCATTCTGTGCTCCTGGACACTGGAGAACCTCTCAGGTCTGGTGTGTGTTCATCACTGCTGGGGCTCTGTGGGTCAAAAACACACTGAGGCTCAAATGCAGCCAAAGAAAATTCCTGTTTTGGCTAAAGCCAGAGTTCCAGTGGCTTAGAGGGCTGCTTTGAGACTCTCTCGCTCCTTCTTCTCTTCCCCCATCACTCCTATCCTCTCCTCCCTCTCAACTTGCTGTAAACTACCCTATCTCTTCCCTCTGCAGTTTGATTCCTGTCTGTGTTTGACCACAGATTGTCAGCCAATGATGTGCACACTCGACTGACTGTCTGAAGGGGTTTATTTTCTTCGTTGTCTGGATTTGTGCGTACAACTGTACGACATCGCGTCAGCATGTGTGCATGCCTGTCGTTTCGCTCATTCGCTCACTTCCATTTCTCTTCTCACGCAGGAAAATTCAATAAAACTTTACAGCCACTTAAAATGAAAGACTGAAAGACCCACTTATTGCTGAGGACTGCATGACAGCAGAGTGTGATGCTCCCAATGGGACCAAAAGCCTGATCTGTCTTGTTCTTCTCCTGAAAACACAAGCTCTGGGTATGAACTTCAATAAGTGCGAAAATAGTATCAAAACCTTCTGTGTGTGTGTGTGTGTGTGTGTAGCCACAGAGTAGAATTAGGGTCACTGCTTCTTTCCCAGTTAGAAAAAGACATTGTAAATGTAGAGGAATATGATCTCTTGCATTCTTACTCCAGGATAAAAGATTTCTTTTTTTTCAAAAAAAAGAATTTCCATCAGTCACTTTTAAAAAGCAAGTACAGTATGACAGTACGTGCTGCAAAGTTACAGTACTAAGTTCAGAGAAAGAATCTAAATTAACGAGCACCAGGAGATAGACGGGCACAAATACACCCGGCCCGGCGTGGAGACGCTGAAGCTCAGAGACAGCGTGCACAGCAAAGGAATGTATTCTAACTAGCATGATGAGTCAGCACAGAGATCTGGTCATCAGGAAGTCAACTCAGATAAATATACACAGGAAAGACAATTTAAAAGACTTCAGCCCACAGGGATACCGTTGCACGGGTTCAAACCTATTTTGGATGCATTTCTGAAGTCTTTTGAACATGCAAAAAAAATGTAAAAAAGGCCTCATTATCCTTAGAAGATCACCAGTTTCAGAGAGACAGCCATATTGGATCTGTAAAGTAAGTCTAACAGTTGCACAATTACTTTTTTGAAGAATAATTTTACCTTTGTTGAGGATTTTTAGGAAAAAATGAATAAAAACCCTTCTGCTGCTTTATTTCCCCAGTAGAAGTCCTGAACTCGAGTTTTTGTCTGGAAAATAAGTGGCTTTGCAGTGAAGCTAATCACCGCGTTTCTCAAGAAGCTTAAAAGCGGAAACTGATTACATTGATGAACATCAACTGAGTGTTCTGTGAGGGAAAATAAATTCTAAACAAGATCTGAGCTCCAGGGAAGCTCCAGAGAATTGCTCAATCAGGTTCATAGAGGTCCTACATATTGTATGTCCTGTAACAGCTATGCGCCACATCATCATGTTGGGCCCCTTAATGTTAGTTAATGTGCCATTAGCACATTGATTGTATGAATGTCTATACATAAATGACTCTCATCTCATTGGCACTCATTTCAGGGTAATAGCAATAGTGTCTCATACTGTAGGCCAGGGGTGTCTGAAGCCAGTCCTGCAGCACCACAATCTAGTCTGGTTTTCTGTCTTCTCAGGCGGAAAACAGCTTATCAGGCAAGTGAGACTCCAGATGAAGGACTTGTCTGCCTGCTAGGTCAGAAAAGCCAGTTGGATTGTGGGACGACACAATCTGGACCCAGTTATTCACTGGTTGCATTTACAAAACCCCAAAAGTCCTTCAGGTTCCTTCAAATGCCCACGAGTAAGGAGTCATCTGGACCACATATCCAGGACCAATACATCTGTAAACACTCCTCCACACTACAGATCTGCAGCTGACGGAGAAACCTCACCTCACTCAGTGTCTGTCGGTGAAAAGTGCATTCTCCATGTGCCTTGGGGGCCTGGAAAAATCCAACAACCCTGGAGAAGTTCTTCAAGAATGATGGCAGACGTGGTTCAGGGTTTGGACCACTGGAACTCAGAGTTCAGCGCTCCGAGCTCCTTACACTGTCGCCACTGCACCTCAGACGCTTTTCAGTTTGTTTTCATGATAAATGAAACTCTGCTGTCTGACCATTGAAAAGTCAGATTCAGTAACTTCCTTTTTTCAGTTAAAGCCACGCAGCAAAATGCAACTTATCTTCAAGTAACAGGAAAATAAAAAGGTCCAAACTATAATTTAGCACCAACTTTCCAAATGGTGCCCATGTTTTCACAATGGCTACAGTTCTTCTACTGTGATCTTGCATATATTTAAAGGAAGCAGCAAGGGAAAAAAACAAGAGCATTATCACATGAAGATCTCTTCTTTACCATGCCTGAACATGCTTTTCTCTGAAAAACTGAACTCTGGTGTATAACTGCAGTATACTGCAACGAGGGGCTTTAAACATGGTGGAGGGGAGGCTTCAATTTTGCTTGGAGCAGCAAAATGATTTAATGGTTTATGAGAACCCGTTAAACTCAGGAGCAGTCAAAACTGGTGGTCCTCACTGCAGCTGCTCCAGTATCGGAAGAAATAGCCTACATAAATAAATAAATGTTGCACTTTTAAATGAGATACGTTTTCACTCCGATGAATCAACGTGTATAAAGACTAATGAGATAATGTCACCTTTTTTGTTGACATTATGGGTTTTGAGAATCTGTCCTCTAAAGGAATTTGACAGCTAAACAGAAACAAAGCATCCATTTTTTAATAATCAGGAACAAACTAAACTTCTGGAAAGATGTAACAACTGCCAGGAAATAAAACTTCAACTCACCTTAAAGCGGATTTTTCCCCCCCAGCACCATTAAATCACTGGATTCGGCGAGGTGTGGTGTTCCAGATGTTTTCCCTGCATGAGGAGCCTCCGTGACCCATTTAATTCTGTTGGTTACATATTCATGTGAGGATCATAGTGAGAAAAGCAGGGAGGTGAGAGACCGCAGGAGGAGGAGCAGAAAGAGGAGAGGAGGAGAGACAGGGGAGAGGAGGAGAGCTGGAATATGACACCTCTGTCAAAAGGCACCCCAGAAGGGTCTGTGAAAGGGAAAAGTGCCCTATGATGATTGTGGCCTGGATTTTACCATTTCAGGATGTGTATTATAGAAACTTCTTGGTTTAGTATTTTCCAGAAAGGCCCCTAACCTCCTCAAACGAGGTGAGGGCCCACCGTAGTGGGGTATATAAAAAGAGACGTGTCTTAAAGGATGCTTTTTTGCCCAAATTAACAACTTCACATCATGCCTTTCGTCATTTTGGGAAACTGAATGCAAAATCAGTGCTGAATTATTTCAAACCTTTAAATAATCAGATTATTTTTCGACAGCCCACACCCTATGGTTTAGATTTTTTTATTTGTGAAGTACTTGTCATACAATATAATCTGTCAGATTCTGTATCATTCTTCACACATTCCTATGGCAGAGAATATAATTACATTTCCTTTTAACAGATCTCGCATTTAATTTGGTTTTGACATGCCATGCCTTATGTAAATGTCTTTTTTTTTCCTTGTCATGACTGTCACTTTATTGCATCATTTCTATTATGAAGAGCTCAGAAAGATGCAATGTTTTGTGCATGTAAATCAGTTTATTGTAAGAAGACCACCGTAAAGGAATGTCAGAGGTCTTCGTTTACAAAAATGAGGATTTAAAGACAATTCAACATACATAAAACCACACTGAACTGCTGGACTACATTCTTAACACTGTATATCACTCAAATATAACTGCTCCTCAAAATGTATTACAGCGTCTGAGTTCATTACAGCCTACTTCTCTGATATGTACAGTATTATCAAACAAAATCAACCAAATCTGTGTTTGTCTCTATGTCGACTACCTGAAAATGGTTTATTCTCTCCGGTCGGAAAAACAACGCTCCACTCTGACGGTGTAACCGCTCTACGACGCCATTACAGGTTCTTCTTTCATAGTATAATCGAAAGAAGAATAAAAATACTTGTTTTTCTTCAAATGCATGCTAAAAGAAAGTTTCAATACTGAAAATAGTTGTGTTGTTTTGGCTCAAATACAAGTAAGAGTGGCCAAAAGTATTTTGCTCTCAAGCCTCAAATAATACACAAATGGTACAAGAATTCAAGCTTTAAGCTTCAGAACAAAATGTTGTCAAATTTCATGTATTTGATGTACTACCCTATCTTTTTAAGTCATTCCTCCCAGCCATGTTAGGTCCAGTGACAAGATTTTCAGTTCATCACACCAAC
Organism: Arothron firmamentum; assembly: GCA_016586285.1. Taxonomy (NCBI): domain Eukaryota; kingdom Metazoa; phylum Chordata; class Actinopteri; order Tetraodontiformes; family Tetraodontidae; genus Arothron; species Arothron firmamentum. The sequence goes on along the minus strand of BJFM01002292.1, from coordinate 244,633 downwards.
GTCTCCATGGCGACACGAACATAATGACACCATACTTGCATACAACTGCTGTGATATCTCTTTAAGATTTACAAAATGTATAAATTACAAGATTATGTCCTTAATTATGAACAACATCAAGTCAGTTTCCAGTACTTGGATTATGTCTTATTAATCAGGTATCGTACATGATGTCATTTATTACATAGTATATGATCCAAAGGACTGAAACTGGTGCTCAGACATAATCCTCGAATAAATTAATTCATAAATAAATCAGAATTATGTCTTCCCAGTAGCAGCAGTGTCCTTGGTTCTCCTCAAAACACACACACACACACACACACACACACACACACACACACACACACACACACACACCCTTAACTCTATTCTAAAAATACTTTTGGTTTTACGAAGAAACATTTTTATTATACCCAACTCAGAGGCTAAAAACTAAACTTTTAATATATTACAAGAGGTCTAATTTATAGAAATTTAAAGTCAGTAGTAAGAGGCAACAATTACTCATTAGTTAATAAAGTGCTGGGTGTCATTTTTGGGGAGTTCCCTTTCTATGTAGGCAGCTAAAGTTGGTATATATATCAGATATGCCAGGAAAAGAAAAAAAAAAAACATAAAGTACAGACTTTGTTTGTGAATAAGACTAAATATTTAGACCGTACTAAGCTGGATTTGTGGCTAACACTGCATGCTGAAGAAAGTGAGAAAAAGGAAATATGGTCACCACATCGTGCAAAGCTGATCCCAGTGTGCATAAAACAATTCCATAAATCAGCTGATAGCATTGTAAATTTAACAGTATATACAGAAAAGCTTTTTAAAATACCTTGTGTGCTTTCATCCAAATAGAGTAACGAAAAATCCAGCTAAAATCGCTGTGATTTCTCTCTTTCTGCCAGTCAGGTGAGAGTAGCAGCTTCTGCACCAGCTCGAGCAGAACTGTTGGTGCTAAAGACAGTCGAGTTCACTCCAGCCATCATCTGTAGCCGACAGATCCTGCGCTGCCAAAACCTCCTTTCAGTGCCTCCTTTCAAGTGCTTAGACAATGCCAAACTTCTTCCCCCTCGTCTGTCTCGTACTGGAGAAGGACGGTAGAAACCTCGACTCTTCAACCCAGTCATGAAAACAGATAAGGGCTTTGTTCCAAAGTGCCTGCAAACTGGAAAGCAAGTGAAGATTCCTCCATGACTGAGAGGAAGAAGAAGCAGCAGCTTACGCCGACGTCGACGCTGGTGAGGTCAGTGGATGTCTCGGCACATGGGGAGGTTGACGAAGATGAAGACGTTGAATTCGATGAGGATGGAGAAACAGAGGAAGATGGCGTACAGGATGAGGCAAGCCAGACCCAGTCGCCAGTCCAGAGTCCATTTGTTCAAATGAACACCAAGGACCTGCAGAAAGAACAGAACAGAGTGGAACATGATCAGCAGGAGAAAACCCTACGTGTGACGGCTATCATCAAAATGATCACAAATCCAGTGAGTTTGCTCCCCATCTTTAATATTCTGCGCATCTTTTATAGTCAGTGCACGGTTTTCAGTGTGTTCAATCTCAAATTGTTTGAAATATAGAAAAAAAGTATGATAATGTATTGGCTACAAAGGAAATGATTGCTCTATGCAGGCCTATCTCTAACGCCAACAGCAGGGGGCGCTCTTAACGTGTCAACCACACTACTGAGAGACATTGTTACTGGGAGGCATGAGGCAGGAGGTGCGGCTGGATGGATAAAAAGTACTTTGTGATCCTTTCCTGTGCACGACAATGACGAAAATATACATACTATTTTTTTTTAATGTGATAAATATGTATTTGCGCAGTTAATCGGTAATAATACTTACTGTGACAAACACTGAAGCTAGCAAGAGTCCCACAGAGAAAATGAGTCCTCTGCTGTTTAGATGAATCTAAAGGGACCAACATAAATAACAAAATTAGTACCTGGATTACCTTTGATCAGTTAAGATATTTATTTCTAATTTCATTTCATTTCATGGCATGGAGCGTGATGAGCACATCCCAACTTTAGTGTCCCCAGACAAATACCAGCATGCACATTTACTTGGTGCCTACATGTTTATGCAGAACATTGATCAGAAACTTGCGTCACCAGCACTGAATATTACAGGCAAAGGTTGTTATGGTCAATTCTGGTAACATTCCAGCCTGGTGCACTCAGACTGAGCCGAAGAAGCACTCACGTTGGATCCATAGTCGATGCAGAGTGTTTGCACCATCCAGGGCAGGCCCAGGCCGACTAGAATGTCAAACACATTACTACCGATGGAATTGGAGATGGCCATGTCTCCCAGACCTGGAGCAATGAGAGCAACACTGTCAAGGTCTATGCACAAGCAGCTGAAGACAGATGTGGGATACAATGGCAAAATATTGATATTGGGGGCATGGGTGTGTGTGTGTGTGTGTGTGTGTGTGTGTGTACACCTTGTCTTGCAACTATAACACTAGCCATGCAGTCTGGAACACTGGTGCCTGCTGCCAGAAAGGTGATACCCATGATGACATCAGGGATTCCCAGAGTGAAGCCGATGACAGTCACCTGAACCAAAGGTTAGTGGGATACACATTCACACCTCTCTTCTGGTGTAAATATATTCAGATCTTTCACACTATTAAAGAGACCTAATCTATCAACAGGGGCGTCTCCTAATTCAGAGGTGGGCAAACTAAGGCCCGGGGGCCACATGTGGCCCGATGAATTATTTAATCTGGCCCGCAGAGCCTTCACAGTAATTTCTCCAAAAGCCAAATTGAGAAGGTTGTCAGCTTGACTGGTTAGGAAAAGGTTCACCCCCCCCCCCTTCACCTAGCATGCTAACATGTCCTCTCAAGAAGGTGGGGCCAAACATCATTTGGAGCTTCATCATCCATCTCTAGTTGGACCAATTCCCAGTCTCTTCAAAATAACTGCCCACTCCTGCCCTAATTTAACAAACACCTATGTTTATCAGGATGTTGTCAGTGTGCTCAAGAGAACTGGGACTTACCATCCACACCATGATGTAGGAGAGGCCAGCGATCCAGATGGTGGCGGTAAAGAACGATACGAGGAACCATCTCTCCCAGCGGCGTTTGGCACAGTTGGGCACGGTGAAGAACAGAAGCAGTGACAGCGGCCACATGACCAGCCACTTCAGCTTGCTGCACACGCCGGCTGGGACACAGGACGATGACAAAAACGACTTCAGCGGCTCTTATTCGCTGAGCTCATTTAGGCTGTTGCTGAGTCCTACCTGGGACCCGAAACGGCACCATGGGGCCGTTGCTGCCATCTTCTCCCTCCGCTTCGCCGTCGTTTTTGTTCTCGTTGTCGTCGCTTTCGTTCTCCGTTTCATTCCCAGAATGCAGCCTCTGAAGCTGACACCTCCCGTTCAAACCCTGCTCGGCCACGCCCGTCCCATTGTCGCAGCCCCGCCTCCCCGCAGGCCTGGCGGCTGAGTCGGAGTCGCCGTTGGTGATGACGTTGACGCGAGTCTCTGTGGTGTTGATCAGTCTTTGTCTCTGGGAGGGATTAGAACACATTGTTTAGTGACGCAACACTCTTCTGAAACTAACATTAGAACTAAAACAACAATGTTAATTTTTCCCTCTAAGAATCCAATTTTTGATTGATTTGAATTAGAATTTACATCCAGACTGCAGCCAATAATAGACATGTGAGAGTACTGAGTGAAATATTCTAAAGAAAATCAGAAATCATTTCCCATTCATTTAAGTTTTGGTAAACCCCGACCCTCCCCTGGCTAGAAATAATCTGTGAATAACTGAAAATAAATAAATCAATAAAAGTATACCAAATTAACAACACTCTGCAAGTCTATATGGAGTTGCGGGTGTATGTACCTCATTGATGAGCATGCGAGAGGCCATGGTGAGGCGCGTTCTTGGGGAGAAGTGACTCGTGATCATGATCCTCATGCCAGCCTCGGAGAAGGTCAGCTGGTGGGGGTACGCAGACAGCAGCTCATCCACCATCAGGACCGAAGGCTTACAGTGGAAGTTAGCTGCAGAACACGTTCCCATCAACGCTGATCTAAACCACAAAAACAGCTATTGCTTGTTACCTTTCTTGAGCAGGACTGCAGTGGCATCACACGTGATGTTATCCTCCAGATCTGTACTTCCTGTCAGCCCATTGGTCAGATTCAAAGAGGTCTTCTTCTCACGGTCAAAGTAGCGTTGCACTTTACCGTTAAACCTAAAAACAACCGTTAATGAGAGGAAGCCAAGAGGATCTAAATTTAAGTGCTTTAGTTTCTGACGACGCTGCTCACTTCATGATGAGGATGTAGACTGCGTACATCAAGATCAGGATCAGAGACTCCCACCTGCACGCAAACATGAGATCAGTACAAACAGGAGCAATTCAGTAAAGATAAGATAAACTCTGGAGCCATCAGAACATACCAGCAGACATTCTCATCATAGATGAACTGAAAAAGGCAGACAGAAAGAGAGCAAAACAAATCAGGGTGACCTAAATTCAACAAAAATGACTACATTTTAACATCAACGAGTCAACATAGACATAATCCAGCCCCACAAAAGGTCAAAATATGAAACTTTCCCTTTAGGGTAACTCAATTTCCTAACGCTTACCACAATGAGTGCCGTTACGGAAAAGGTGTAGTAAATCGAGTCCCGGAGCACAGCCCAGCGAGAGAGTTTCACAGCCTGCAAGCAGACATCACACACACACACACACGAAGGAAAAACAGCACAAGAAGCTGATTTCAAACACAATGTTATTACAAAAGACAGCGTAAAACCTTAAAAGAAATATTATAATGCGCAGTAAATGTGCCCATGTGCAGCCTTTGTGTAACTTAATACAAGACAGGAGCCCACAACATGATGACAAGCAGAGTGGTGTCAAAAGTCGCATCTTGCATGTACCATTCCCAGCTGAGGAATCCTCCTCTGACAGAGGCAGAGGCGGAGGACAACAAAGCCGTTCAGCGTTCGCCTGTTCTCCGTTTCATGGCACCACAGCTCTTTATAGAGAGGATCTGCTCCAAAGAGCCGGCCAAAGGTAATAAACAACAGTGAGGTGCAATAACAGGCCTTAAAGATGTTTTCCCATCATCCTCTGAGCCCTCTTTCAGGACCCAGCCTTCTGCCTCATTATCTCATCCTGATTACATAACGCGCAATCCGGGATTGCGGCGCCGTTTGGAGTCCAGAGCATACTTTTTTTCTTTTTTTTTTTTTTTCCAGAGCAGAGAGCTTATCCTTGTTCTCTGCTCATTTCCATGCCCCTGGTGTGCCAGGCAGCATCAGAGAGTGGCTGCACTCCATCATGTTGTGTTTAGTTTCATGCAACCAGTGATGGGATGCAGATTTTTCAAAGACTCCAGCCTAGTTTTTACATGCTTCAACTGAAGCTATATATAAATATATAATATAAAATGGAATAGATTTGTGTATTGGCAGAACAGTTTATAGGCAGATATTGTGCTTTTACAATAGTTTAATAACTGTAACCTTTACATATGCAATAGCAGAGTAAAAGGATCTATTTTAAACCCATCTATGAGATAGAGTCAGTGAGCTGGTTCTGGGATCCAGATCCCCAGAAGTGCTTATGCATTTTATTGTTGTTGTTGTTGTTGTTGTGAAACCTAAGAGCCAAAAGAAAAAACACACAGACTCAGTGCGGCCGTGCAGATAAAACCCCCAAGCTGTTATTTGACTCCAGGACTTCCTGATGTGCGACAAGGGCTCACCTATTCTGAACATGTGTATTAATTAAGGTGCACATATAGATCATTTTTCATTGCTAATGAATTGCATTTTTTTTTAAAAACTACAGGGTATTTTTTTTAAATTTCATATACAGAATATTTTCATTGTGATAATCAAAGAAATGATTGTATTTAGAATATTGTAGCATATTTTTAAAAAAAAATCGTAAGACTGATAAGAATAGTAGAAATCACCTTAACTATTTAAGGTATATTTACTATAAATAAATGGTTGACCCTGGGCTCTTTTTGGTGATAAAAATATCACACATGCAGCAGCAAGCTCCACTTCTGTCATAGCATACTGTACCTGGCCCGCGAAGAAGCCACACACGCCGATGATGCACAAGATGTTGAAGACAGCTGAGCCCACAATGGTGCCCACCCCCACGTCACCTTTGGTAATGAAAACACCTAAGGAGGGAGTCACACATGCAGCGTAAAGCTTTCACAGAGCCCCCAGATGACGGTTCATTACTTGACATTTACGGATGCAGTCCAGCTGCTGCAAAGGTGACAAACACAACCCTCAAAACGTGCACTTGTAAATACTCTGGCTGTATTGCTCATAGATGCCACAAAGAAAAGGAAGATTAGCTCTATTTGAATTATTCATTGTTTTATTCTATTTAGGGTAACAATAACTGACTGCTCTGCATTTGAATGCGGCTTCTTTATACTTTACATTAAAATAATTACAACATTTACATTTCAGCATTAATTATCTAGCACATATTACATAACCGCACTTTAATGGGATTTACCGTAATAAAGCAACGTTTCTTTAGTGCACATGCACTGGGTACAAGCATTATGGTAGAGTGCATGTCATACTATTCATACTATAAAAGACATTGCTCCCTACTGAGACACAGTATCTCTGCATGCAAGATGACTGAAAAAAAAAATCATAATAAAGGGTGTGTAGTGCTGGGAGTGTGGATGTGGTTATCACCTATGATGGATGTAAAGAGTTCAGGAGCAGAGCTGCCAGCGGCCATGAATGTAGCACCTGCTACATCTTCGCTAAGATGGAGACGCTATGAGAAATTAGCACAAGAAGAAGAACAGAAAGAGGATGTTCACTGCTGTAATTAGCAAATTTGCTACTAAAAAGATGCGCAGTTAGACAAAAGATCATGCTGAAAGCCTTCATACCTCGCACAGTTTCTCTAGGGAAGGGACAAAGTAGTCATCACAGACAACAGCCAGAGCAAAGAACATATATATAGCCTGGAAAGAGAGAGAGTCAGATACACACAGAGAATTCAATATGAAAAATTAAGATGAGCAGGGTCACCGTTTCTTAACTATAAACCAGTTCATTTACAGCAGCCAAACACAATTTCTCCTACCAATAACATCACAATCAAACCAACTGACTAAGTATCTCAGGATTCATTGGAGAATAGGAAGATGGGCCGAGTGGTGCGTTCGTGGCAGCGATGCAGACGCTGCAGCGGGCTGTTGTGGTTCAGAGAAACATGAGCTGGAATGTTAAACCTGTTCTTTGACAGGAAAATAAAAACACAAGCAACAGAGCAGCAAGTCAGGTATGGGTAGGGCAGAGCTGCCGTGAGAGAACCAGCTGCGACAGAACTGGATTGTCGGATAAAGATGACAGATGAAGGGGAATGTGTGAGCAAAGGCCTGAAAATTCTCCCTCTAGCAGAACGCCAGTGAGTAAATGCTTCTTTCTTCCTTTTTTAGCAAAGAGATGAGTCATCTTCTTTGCAACCAGAGTTCTTCTGTTTCCGGTTTCCGGGTGAAAGTGAGCAGAACCTGCACACTAAATAACCTCTAGGAATCAGGGTTCCACTTTATTTAACCATAAATTCCTCTTCCTCATAGGAATATAACAGCAGGATCTTATAGGTTCCACCTACATCCCTGAATCCAGACGATTTAATGTCAGTGGGCGGATGACATATTGGCTTTGTCATATTAAAATCAGCCATTTAGACGAGTACACGCTGTTACCCTGCAATGATCCCAAGAGGAGGCACGCTGGTGGCATGAGTTTCCATTAGAGACGGTCTCAACCAGCCTAAAGAACATGGGTGATGGACATGCACTGGAACATTCATGTGCAAGTCATGTAAAAGTGACACCAGAGACATTCTCGCATAGAATTGACCTCATACGGAGACTCCAGCTGTGCCACCATGGAGTGGCCAGTAAGATACACAATAAATGGATGGACAGACAGACAGACAGACAGACAGACAGACAGACAGACAGATGGATGGATGGATGGATGGGGATGGTTTAGTAAAAGATAAACTGTACATCAAGTCATCTCTATTATGTGATAATTTTACAAATAGTAATCTGATTCTTATGATATTAATTTAAAGACATTTATTTAATTTAAAAAATATTCCAAATATTTCAAAAAAAGTCTCAAATGTTAGACTACCAGACTAATAAAATGAAATTGGCTTTTGAATGTGAGGAATGGTGCTAAATACTCAGGTGAGGTCAGCCTAGATAGAGATGAAACAAAGTCTACACCAAAGAACATGAACTTAATTTATTCAAGCTAACTTTTCAGTATTAATTTGCAAGGTGTATGAGGACATTTTCGAAAACTTTGAACGAACATCAGCTGAGAGCGGCAAAACAATGGTGGACTTACACAGAAGACGTGCAGGGCCACAGCTCCTTCTGCTCGCTCTTTGTTTGTGAACAGGTCTGTAGGGAACTCGTGCACGGCTGCAAGAGACAGACACGCATAATTAGGACAGGTTTCATACAGGAAAGAAAAATAGGAAAAGGACATAGAAGCGAGGGGGGGGTGTTAAAAATAGAAAAGAGGATATTTAGGGTACTGCGAGGGAGCGAGGATGACGGCTGGAGTTTGGAATTTGCAAACTCAAACTCAGAGGACAGTGATGTTGGGAAAACTGGCTCGTGCCGCCTCTCCATGGACTTCCTCCTCTCTCTCCACCCAACAGGCCCTCATCTTCCTCTTACTCCGCAAGCGTCAAGTTCAGTTTCTCCCACATGCAGTAAATCAGTAGCACATCTGTAATTATCTTTGAAGGTGGACTGGACAGACAGAAGGCAGGGGAAGCATCAAATCACGATAAACAATTACTGTTTTAATTAACCCAGAGGAATAAAGTTTCCAGTTGTTACATGGGTCATTCTACAAGCATTGACCAAGCACAGCACAGATAACCTTTCTGTAGATCTGCACTGCAGGAAGTCTAAGGTTATATCTAAATCATTATGTTGTCTTTAAAAATGTAGTTGAAAACATCTCCACCTTGTTCAATCCCTGACTTAATCATAAGCTCTATGTTGCAAGTTTTATTTTTTAACGAACAGAGTCAAACAATAATTAGATTTAGGAAATAGAAAATGTGTAAAGTAACTCACTTCTGAATAAATTTAATTTCATGAACATGATTCGACAAATGGGTCAAGCAGACGTGTTTGACTGGCTGTGCTCCTCTTTTTAGCAGAATGGGCTGTAAAAAGGTACATACGCAGAGTGCCCAAGAAAGAGGAGAGGCAAGTGTTCTAACTGTGACAGCTGGATGTGTTTATTACGTTCTGTTACCAAGCGCAGTGAGCATGCCCAAACTCAGTCCAACTAAAAAAGCCATGTTGCTGGGTAAAAGAACAAACAAACGCTCGTCTGCACTTCCAAAAGATGCGGCGAACTCAAATCTCCTCCCTTGAGGAAACACTTCAAGGATGAAAGACGGGATTAAAGCCCCGCAAAATAAACTGAAAGACTTCCAAAGTACTGAAAGAACCTGCACATAAATATCCTGCTATTTATAATAATTGCCAAATATCAAGAAACTTAAAGGCCAGTTTCCCGTGACAGGTAGCCCGAACGTCATGTGTGTGATAAAACTGTTCACACAAGTCAGCAAACTCTAAAAGCCTTGTTTTATCCTCGTTCCCACCAACTTCAACTGTGGGGCTAAAAAAAAAAAAAAAAGGAACATTAATCCTCATATATCTCAGCAGCAGTCAATGGAGCGGTCTCTAAAACATTTTACTATATAAAACTTTAAAATCACACATAAAATACATACCGGTAATTTATTACAAAGCCAAACAACACAACAATCCACTAAAAGGCAGGATTTCCCCCCCCCCCAACTTTACTTAAGAGATGAATTCTTATGTAAATGTTGCATAATTTGACAAGTGACTCAGCCTGAACAGTCAAGGTCAAATCAGTCTGTTTTCAGGTAAAATAAAAGCACCTTCAGACTCCTCTGGCAACATTATTCAACATCAATATACACCCATTAATAAAAATACCTTAAAATCGTACGTCCTTTCTGCCTGGAAAGTGTAGTCATCTATGTACAATGGAACAGAAACTCCATAGCAACAGAGTGTCTCCTTGAAGTAGAGTGTTTGAGGGGTAGAGGGAGGTGGGCAAAAACAAGAAACTAAAATATCTGGAGTGAAGTTTCTCAGCTGCTTCTGCTGCTATTCTTTCACCATTAGCGATAATGTTTGATGCATACGTGATGCAAATGGGAGTGCATTATAGATGATAAACGTGTGCACATGTGCCACGCTGTATTATGTACGTGCATAATACACTTGGATTCATGTATATACACACGAGCAATCAGTTAGGGTTCCATTGTTTCTCTTATTGTTATCTTCTTCTTCTAGAATCAGCAGCGGTCAGGGTATGGATAATAAATCAGAATTATATAGACATTACTATACAGGTATGTCATACTAATTGCTGATTAAGACAAATTCATCCAAATTATTAATTATTATTAATCCATTATTAATTTTCTCTACAGATGGCAGGATAGTCGGTCTTTGTGAACCGCAGCATATCCAAGCAAACCCCAAAATTGAGCTTTTCTCCCACTTCAGCAAAACTTTTGAAACGGTTCCCTTCATCAAGTCACAGAGGCAAAAACACTGCATCGAACCCACGGGGAGAACAAAGTCATCGAGTCTCTCTCAGCGCCTATCGCTAATGCAGGGTGGCCCTGTTAATGTCTTCTTTCTGTTCATCCCAATGGTAATCCAAAAGTGACACACACCTCGATGTTTCCACGGGAGAAAACATCAGGAAGAAGCTCCTACAACTTTCGCCTTATCGCTGATGATGTCAGCTCTTCTGCATGAGGCAAGGCTCCCTGTGCTTTGGACAGAGGGGCTGACACAAGAGTATTGGAAATGTCTGCGTTTATTGTGCATGTGTACAAAAATGCCATCCCGCTCTCTTTCCACTGATTATATAATACTTTCAGGTCGTTGTCATAGAAACGACCAGGCACCACTGGCTGGATTTTGCATTGGGGTAAGATGAGGGCTAGTGGTCAAACATCATTAGGAGATCTAGATGGCAGGCTCTTATTTGAACGGTGCGTGTGTGTGTGTGTGTGTGTGTGTGTGTGTGTGTGTGTGTGTGTGTGCTCATACACTTGATGATTTTATTGTAACTTCGACTAAGCATATTCGATGACCAGATCTGACCTCTTGAGTAGGCTCAAGAGAGTTTTTACTGTGTTTGTGTGTGTGTGTGTTTGTATGTGTGTGACAAAGAGAGAGGGGGGAGACAGAGAGAGACCGAGAGAGAAGAAAGGGGCCAAGCAAAAACTGTAATGTTGAATTTCATATAAAACATTGGTCAGACACTCCCATTTGGTTGAGTTCATAAGAAAATAAACTTTGTTCATTAAAAATTCTACTTTTTATCATTATTTTGATGCAGTTATATGCTTCTGTATTAACTTGCTTTATGGTTTAATTTGCTATACACAAAAACAGCACTGTTCAAATGTGCAAATAAGCCTCTCTAGGAGGACATTTATCTTTGCAAACCATCAAAGATTTTCAAAATACCTGCCCGGCAAAAGGGGAGTTAGCAAAAGAGCTGCAGATAGTTGTAAAAAAGGTTTCATCTATTTAGAGAGCATCTGTTTTGCCTTTTAATCAGTTTCTGCCGGAATATATTTCAGCACGGTCCAAACTCAGATCTTTAGATAATTGAAAGACAGAAAAGATACGGCACAGCTGGCGTGTTCACTTATTTTGCATCTACTCAAAGGGAATAAGTTCAGTGAAGCGAATTGCTGTTGCCCTGGATAACAACACTTTGGTCCTGATTTAGACATTATTTACTGGGTTTTAGAGAGAGACACCAGCCTTTAAACATAGAGCTTTCTGCAGCAGTGAAACAATTTAGCTTAAAACAAAACACAGAAAAAGGTGGACGTGTCTACGTGATAACAGTGTTTAAGATGACCATTTTCTAAATACTAACATAAATATTTGCATATTCTATTGGCAAAAAAAGCTGGCAGGCTTGACTAAGCTTGGAAAGAGTGATAAGGTGTGCAAAGATTCCATCCTTGCTATTTGTCACTCACTCTTGATACCAGGAGCTATACTGTATGTGTCCCTCAAAGGTGTAGTTGTCATGTAATGATGGCATGACAACAAAGAGCAGTCACTAAAACCTCCAAAAAGAAAAAAAAAACAACAACCAAAGGAATGAAGGCAGCAAGTATAACTCAAAATTAAATAGAAAAGTGATTAAAGTTGCATTTCCCACCCTCTGGGTGCTGAACAAAGTCATCCCCGTGTATATTTCGTGCATATCTGTGGTGCACGTGGGACACTGGGAGGCCTGCTCTGCACATGCTCAATGGGCGACGATGATGTGGGCTGACACATCGCATGTCGTGAGCGTAGTTACCATACTGAGTAATGGGACATCTAAGGTCCCCTTCCCCCTTAGACACTTACTAGACAGATGTAATTCCACACAATTGTCTTTTAAACGAGATCACTATGGGGCCGCTGACGTGTCTGTCAAAATGGACTTTTTCCTTGCCATTATGGTTCGGGGGGGGGGGGGGGGGGGGGGG
>BJFM01002292.1:221455-231973 GCA_016586285.1 Arothron firmamentum | reverse complement strand
GGGGGTTCGGGCTTTTTCTTGACAATCTTGAGTGTCACAGATGCCCTCTCAGGATTTAAAACAAATGCTATGAGTATGAGGTCATTGAAAAGCAAACCTTTTTCATGTCCAAGGTGCAGTAACAAAGACCTGCATCAGAGGTGATTCATTCACACGTACGTCCCACTTAGATGGGCAGTCACAGCACAGATTTCCTTCAACACTCTGCAGCCTGCTTCCTTTCACGCTACTTCTTGATATTAATGAAAATTTTATACACATCTTTACGTAAATTATTCTCCACATTTAAACACCTGCAAAGTTACCTGGGGATAGAATAACAACTCTGGAAAGACATGTGCTCTGCCTCTAAATAAAACTACAAATCCCTTGACCTCGCTTTGCTACTTAGGTTGACAGCAGCTCCCCAGTTTGGTTCTTCTGATTTAGGGCTTTTGAAAGCAAATATCTACCAACATATCAATTATTTTGCACTGTCTAATAAGTAATTATCCTGTATGTATAAAATATGTATGCAAAGAAATTAAAATAAAATTAGCCATAAAGCCTGGAGACCAGCATGATGACTGCTCTGCTTGTTTGATGCAAAGTTGACTGTCTTCATCTCCATAATAACAGCTAATTCTGGGGACATCCACCATTTTTAATTATCTTTGAGCTGTTTCCACACCTTGATTGTGCGTGCTCAACTGTCCGTCTCTATTTGGAACGGACATCAAATAATCAGTCATATATTACATTCATGACAAGATGGCAAGAGGGACCGAGTTCATTGTCAGACTTGTCAAGCATCAAAAAAATCACTTCAACAAGGTTGAAACATCATCGCTGCTCACTTTATGCCAGTTTTAAGGTGCACTCTACAATTAAAATTTCATCTACATAATCTTAATAATTTAATCTTATAAATGTTGAAGTGCTTTAATTAGGGTCAGATCTCTCCCTCTCTCTCTCTCTCTCTCTCTCTCTCACACACACACACAAAATCCACATCCAGTTAAAGTTGGAGTAGAGCTACACATTATTAGAGACGCAATACTAAGAAAGTAAATTATTCAAAACATGATGTAGATGGAAATCTGGTGCACAAATGTCCTAATCAATAGATTTAGGGTATTACTGATTCGTTGTTGTGTACATAATCACTTTTGTTTTGTTTTGTAGAATTAGAGGCCGTCTTAAACACCCACTCTGATTGCCGAATAAGCCAAAAGATGACAGCACAGATATGTCCTATATAGCTTATATTATATTCTTCTTCTTATTACAATTAATACAGAAAAACAAATGTAGAGAAGGAGGAAAGATGTAAAAGGCTCAACAGAACGGCCTGTGGTTCAAAAACAACTGTGTAAGAGTTCCCCTGTTCTCTTGCTCTTTGGTGGCCCCCAGGAAGCGGCCTCGATGATGTTCATAGTCAAAACAGCCAGATGAATCTTTAAAGGTGTGTTGAACCACTTTTGCTGTTGGCAAGCAACTAGACTTCTATAATTCAACAGACGGGAAGTATTTTCCCAGCGTGAAAGAGAGGACACAAAGAAGAAACACAACAAAGGAACTAGCATGGAGAGACAAACAAATAGTTTCATCCACAGATTGGGGGAGAGGGGAAGGAAGAGACAGACGGAGACGCAGCAGGAGCTGCTGTAGTCGGGACTCTCAGACTCGCTCAGGTAATTGCTGTGATGGGTCGGTCGCATTCCCCCGAGCCCGGAGTTCCTCGCAATAACACAAGATGATGTTGCCGTTCTGCACGTGACGTGGTTAAAGGACTGTCATCATCTGCAAACGTGAATGCAGTTGCTCTGTCTGGACGGCAACAGCAGCCCACTCGGTGCAATATGGATGATCTGATTCCTCAAAGGAGATCATTCTGGGAGCTCTCCGGGTCAGTTCTGCCTTCGATTAATCAGGGTTTATTTTAAAAGGGTGATCCTTCTTTTTGTTATTTGATTAATTCACCTACTGTATTATGGCGATGCTCTCTTCTCTAGCATACAGGAGGCTGCTCATGTGACGTGAAGCCGGCGTGATGAACACATGCACAGTGTTCACAGATGGTGGGTAACCTCACACAGGCACAAATTCACTGCAGAGTAGGGCCTCCACATTAATCAATACAGTCCTTAACAAGACCCAACTCCTCAGGGTTAACCCCCCCCCCACACACACACACACACACACACACTGTCCTGATTAAGTCATAGCAGCCCACTCTCACACCCAAAATGGAGTGGCTCACCAGCGCTGAGTTGAGCTAAGCTGAGTGAAGGGGATCTTTATTAACGGAGGAAACCCTCCACAGGAGGACCCCTGGAGAATATTGCCCCAGCATACAGAGACAGCCTGCAGGGGCTTATATTCTGCACCTGTGTTTGCAAATACGTACATGGCAAAATGGAAGGAGAAGAACGAAACAAGGGACAAAACACATCTATTTTGGGTTTCAGTTCAAAGAATAAAGACTGAATAACAACAGAGGTTCCCAAAAGTGAAGGAAAGCAATAATAACACAATCTAACAAACAGAATGCGCTGTAAATGCAGCACACTGGATAAGGTTATCAGGTTGGACATTGATAATCGATAAAAGAAAAGTCTGATATTTACACGTTTTTTGCAAAGATATTGCAATGTTTGGAGAGTACATCAAACATGTGACTCTAAAATAACTGGATCAGAACACATTCATGCCTTTACGGTTCTTGGTTTGTGTCAAACATAAAATACACTTGTCTGCACTGCAAGCTTGGGGCAACAGGGCTTCATCCTTGTGTGCGTTCAGACATCAGTGTGAACCACTCCTGTTTCACCAGACTAAAAAGAGCTTCAACAGGAAAGAGTATCCAATGGCACACACAGTATTCACACACACGCTGACAAACCCCAGTATGCACAGTCCAAAACTGCCGCTTTTAAACCACCATACTGGATTACACAATTTCGAGCAACCCGTAAGCCTCAAGAGGGAAGAGGATGGCAACACGAGGACTTTGATTGAATCATTAACCAGCTAAAACACTGCAGAGCGAGAGAGGCAGGAGGATTTCACAAGTGCCTGAAATCAACAGAAGCTGCGGGGTCCTCACAATTAAAATCAGCGAGGGAGATGAAACAACGGGTATGATGGCTTATTCCATGTTTGGCTGGGAGGGAATAATTAGCAAATGAGGCCTTGTCTGTCTGCTTCCCTGGCTTTCTGACCCTTTCCCTCCATCATTCAAGTTTTTGATCAGCAGGCAGCAAACTTCAGGCAACAATCAGCGAGCGCCTCGACCGTGCTGCATTCTCCCGGAACGCAGAGCTCACGTTGAGATGTTTCCTCATCAGCCAGGCTGCTGTGTGACAGGGAAGAAGTGCAAATGGAATTATGTTTAATCGCTTATGTTAATCTGTGTGGAAGTGAAGTTGCAGCACTGGTACTGGCAACTCTGGAGATAAATTTACAGCATATTTGCAATAAAACTAACATTTTTCTTCTTTTCATTTATTGTTTTTAATGGCCCTCTAACTAACCAGGTAAGTCATTAATTGACTGAGCTTTTTCTTAAAGAATAAGGCCATTTGTGACTAAACAGGGAAGCTCAATGATGCCCTTCTATTGGAGATTAACAGCTAATGATACCGCCACACAACTACTGGTTTCCACTGTTTAAACCAGGTGTTTGGACTAATGAACAAAACAAACCAGAGGCTAGATCAGAAACCTACATGTAAAGAAATAGCACCATCCACCAACGGCGCTTTAGCGACGTGTTTAACCTCATTCATTGCATGGAAAGTTGTGAAAAGCACACTATAATGAAACATTACTGAGCCAGTAGTAACAAGCAGAGAACCAGCATGGGTGTGATCATCTGATTATCACCATCATTAACCCAATTAGAATCGAATCCAACAGTTGAGATACGATTCCGTGAAATTCCCGCACCAGCCTTCGCACATCCATCGCCTTTAAAAAAAAAAACGCACTCCCCTCTCAAAGGTCAGCTCGAGTATGGCTCCCTAATGAATGACTGTTTATCTGGTGTCAAAAAAAGCAGAGTGGGCTAAAGTCTTTCAGAAAATGAACATTTTATTATTAGAGGGTCCTCTAGAGGGTGTCAGGGGCCTAAAGTCACTGGGGTGCATGTTAAAATTAGCATCAGAGGAGGAAAGAGCAGCTACTGTCTAATAGGCAAGGTAAGAGAATAGCTTGAACTTTGACCTCAACTCTACTTTTAGATGATGGGGAAGAGGGAGGAATGAGATTGATGGAAACCATTTTGTTTAATGAACTCACAAGAGATCTGGCCCTCCCTCCCTCCCAGGGGCAGGTTGATGATCACACAGCTCTTTTATTTGGAGTGGATGTAAGTCATGTGACAATGATAACCCATTAAAGAAATTCTGTCCTGTTCATAATACTGCAACTTAGGAGTAACATGTCTGAAAGTCCAAACTGGGGTAAGTGTATAAGTCTAAACTGGGACATTTGTGTCCGTCTTCACCAACATTGACACTCAGGACTGGCAGGTCACAGGGTTGCTTCCTGGGGAAATAAGGCTTCATTTTCTGCTGCTGGTGACGGTTTCGGGTGGCAAAGCCAGATTTTCGGTGGGTATTATGGATTAAAAGGTGTGGCAGAGGTGGAGAATGGAGGTAGGAGCAAGGGTGAAACTCGCAGGACGCTAAAACCATGTGACGGAGACTGAACACCAGCAGTTGGAGCCTGGGCTCACGGGAAATCACCTAACCTCACAATCTGGGTTACCCCTCATCAGGAAGCCAAAGCGAAGGGACCACAGAGACAAGAAAAGAGAACATGTGGGGTGATCATTTGTTTTCTCCATCCTCTATCTGTCTGGTGGAGGGGGGCAATAGGGAGGCAGATGCTGGAGTGTCCTCCTTCTTTCATTCTGTTTTACCTGGAGCAGTGCAGTTCTTAGGTTCTTCACTCTCCGCTTCCTCCAGGCTGCTATTGTCCGATTTCTGCAGCAACCTCCTGCCCCCGTGTCTTCTCTGGTCCTTGTCGCCACGACTGGACACTTCCAGATCTGGAACACGTTTGTTACACCAAAATCATGGTAAGAGATTGTTTTAACCACATAACGTAACAGGTAACGGTCTATAAGGGGTTAAATAAATAAAAAGAACTAATCAGAACACTTTCTGTCTGTCTGTCTGTCTGTCTGTCTGTCTATCTATCTATCTATCTATCTATCTATCTATCTATCTATCTATCTATCTATCTATCTATCTATCTATCCCATTTGAATAAAGAGACAGGTGGTAAGAAAATATATCCACAATATTCACAAAAGCAGCTCTCAGTGTTAGTTCTGTGTTCAGGCTTTGTCCATTGGGAGTGTGAAAGGTAGCGCACATGGAGTGAGTTGCTGTACTTCTAATAGTTGGAGTTGACTTCTCTGTAACATTAAACTTTGATTCTACAAGGCACGGCTGAACTACCCAGCTACACCAACGCTGCAGCTACAGCAGCAAAGCCTTCCAGGACGCTCTTCTCTTTGGCTATTCAGCACGCACAGAGGAAAAGAAGACCCGGGAAAATGAATGTGCAACTGTCAGGAGACGTTCAGTGTTCCGCTTCTATCGCCAATACATTAATCTCAATGTAACAGAACGCCTTTAAGCGCATTATACATAATCAAGCGATGGTATAATATAATCCGGTGTGCTGGTTATGAGTTAACAAGAACACATAGGAAACGCATTAAACAGCCTCACGTCTGCGCTTGTTTGTCTCTAATTTGGAGCACAAACATTGAACCAGGATATGCAGTCCGGAGAGAAGGAGACGATGATGCACAAATCAGGGGTGCATGAATATTCACTCGCTTCCTCGATTAATTAAGTGAAGCATCAGGACCAGAGTCACAGGTGTTTCCTGTCAGGAAGCGCCAGGAACAGTTTATCACTGGCAGAAACTTTGCATGTGACCTTTTGCGACTAACCTGGAGCGCAGCTCTGTACCGAGGGGCCCGAATGCACATGAATATACTGCACTCCTGCATGCATGTTGGGCGTGACCCAGCCCTCCATACATCCCCCACATGATGAAGTCCTGTTGGACTCTGATGTTTAAACCTGTGCATGTGCACCAGTGTGACGTGCTCAAAAACCTCACAGAAGCCATACACACAAGGTCTCAAGGTCCAAGTCAGACGATGATCACCATGACAACAGAGAAGATCATTATAAATATAATCCTTGTGTAAAGCGAAATCAATATAATTAATCAGATTACAGATCAAACTTAATCGGGAAATTGAGAAAAAAAAGTTTAATGCAGAATAACTTTCAAGAGGAATATCTCGGGATGTATTACAGTGTTAAAACTCTCAGGTCATGTGCTTGGGGATGATTTTATAAAGGCTAATGTCACACCATTTACAATAAAGGTAGGGACCCCACGTACACTTCAGTGCCCTGATGGATCACACAAGATGAAACACATGACCGCAACACCGCCTACTGGCTGGTGGCTGTGCGCGTGCGTGTGCGCGTGCGTGTGGCCCAATCCAATCCAATCCATTTTTATTTGGTAAGCACCTTAAAAAACAACACAGTTGACCAAAGTGCTGTGCACAGTAGATAAAAACAATTTAAATAAGGCTCGAGTTTAAACATAAAAACAAAGCTAAAACCAACCGCAATTTCATTAAAAATAAATAGTATAAAAGACTTAAAACAAGACAGACATACAACCTCATTGGTGTGGTGGTTGGTGGGAGGGTGGGGGGTGGGGGGGGGGGAATCCTAGAGTTCACAGATTGACCAGTGTGTGTTTCCTAACTCTCACTGTGTGCAATTTGGCTACCCCAGTAGAGATAGAACCATCCCAAGTCCCTTATTACACATTTGTAATTGACGCATGGGATAATGTGGCCAGCTCACCAGCATGAGAATAATTAACGGGAACACACTGAAGGAATCAGCTGGGATGATGATTTTTTCCACTCAAACACACACCTCCAGTCAATATTATGAAAACCTATTAAAAGTTAAATATAACTAACGTAGACACAGCTTAGAGTTATACACACACAGATTTGGTCATGTGAAAATAATTATAAAAATAACAAACAATTGAGATTTTCTAGTTTTTTGTGCTCATCGCGTATGATAGAACATTAGAAACACCATCTTCGCAGAAAGCCTCCAAAATGTGAATAAAATGCGTAAATGTGGTATTCATATTTAACATTAATAAGTTAATTGAATCAAACTCAGTAGTTCGTGACTAACCAAACTCAATTAAGCCCAACATGCCCAGGTAAGAGCCAGCTGACAACCGGACCAGATGACTCCAGAACCACGTCCAGATCCTCACCTGAGTCTCCCGAGAATCCGGAAAAGCCCTTCACCACCAGCAGCAGCCCTCCGAACAAGCAGATCTGGATTAAAACCAACTCCTTCCGTCTTTTCCGCCGCGCTTTCACCTTCTTCTGGTTCGGCATCACTTGCACCGGCTGATTCCGGAGTCGGATACCGGGCAGAGTCACACCTTCTCCCGCTACAACATCCATGCGATTCAATCTGAAGAACAAAAAAATTACCAACAATCCCCCTTATGGTCAGGAGGATCTATTTGTGTGGATTAAAAAAAAATAAAAATTAAAAATTAAAATCCAGCCGAGCTTCTCGGGGAACGCTGGTCAGTGTGAAAAGTTGGAAATGTGGCGCTGGGATGCTGCGGAAAACGCGGATCTCCAGGCTTCTTGTGTCATGTTAACTGTGCGTGTGGGAAGTGAGGCTGGAGCGCTGCAGGAACCTTCCATGGATGCGCCTGTGTGTGTCCGTGCGTGAGCGTGGAGGGGAGGAGACACGGGGAGACTGGGAGGGTACGCGCGAGGGAGAGAGCGATTCTTGGGTTGAAAATGGCAGGTTTCTGACATAATATTCATGCCATTTCCAACACTTTGCCTGAGAATTGTTTTAAAAGTATTTCGTATTTACATTTTACTTTAACTATTATATTCTTGATCGCATGGGGGCAGTATGGGCTCCATAGGCACGATCAAAGTAAGACAGCTGAATTGTACCAAGTAAAGATTTCATTTTAAAAATCTGCTCAGCAGTTGCTGCAGAAATGTCCAGATATGCATCAAAACAGTTAGCAATGACGGAAAGGAAAAAGTGGGTGAGGTTAAGGTGTTAACTACTGTTTGGTGGTGGGGGGGGGGGGGGGGATGAGTTAAAGTCACTCATATCTGATAATTTTTTTAAATGTCAAATGAATTAGAACAGAACTGTTTAAGTACGACATTATAAGACTCACTGACTAGATGATGAGATCAGTAATTGCTTATTTTAAAAAAAAAAAATCCACTGATGTTAAATAGATTTTCAAGTCAATTTTCTCTCCATAAATTCAGAATGGTTGTTCGACATCTTTTCAGTTGCATATTCCAGGTCTTCTGGACTCAGAGTGGGATTCTTCAGTGTTTTTGTGCTTTTCTGCACAGCTCAGCCTGTTTTCTCTAACAGCAGGCCTGAGGAGAACGTAGATTTTTTTGGTGCTCCAGTAAGGAGGTTAAAAACAAGCTGAGAAAGTGTCTAAAATTACAATGTCTATATTTTCACTGTCACTGGTTCACACATCATTTTCCCATAATGTACTACAGTCCTGACCCACACTATCACATTTAATTCGGTCCATACATATTTTGTTTTTCTCCAATACATTTTCTTTGGAGGCCTTTCAAGGAGTACTTCATTTAGTCCAAACAACATGCATTTGGTTGAATGGAGACTAAAGGTGTGTGTGTGTGTGTGTGTGTGTGCGATGGGCTCTTCGGGGGTCAGTGACTAGCCATTAGCAGCGGTTGATAGAAAAAGGTCAGATATAATATGTATACGTTTTACAACTCTAATAATGCCACATATCAGCTTTGATATAAGTAATCTAACAGCATGTTTTACTTATGTATACGGCCTTTTTAAACTTTATGTGTTTAAAATCTCATCCATCGTTGGATGAGATGGATGAGACCTTAGGTGAGAGCAGGGACAAAGATCATCCACCACATGAAGAGCTTTCCCCTCCAGCCCAGCTCCC
This sequence comes from Arothron firmamentum, assembly GCA_016586285.1. Taxonomy (NCBI): domain Eukaryota; kingdom Metazoa; phylum Chordata; class Actinopteri; order Tetraodontiformes; family Tetraodontidae; genus Arothron; species Arothron firmamentum. The sequence continues at coordinate 222,913 of BJFM01002292.1, read as the reverse complement.
TCCTTTGTCCCAACAGTGCGGTAGGGCGAACGGGGAACTGCACCTGCTGCTCCAATGTTTTGGTTGATCTCACATCTCACGGTCTCCTCACTGGCGTACAAGACCCCAAGATACTCCAACTTGACTTTACAAAAAAAAAAAAAAAAAAAAAAAAACATGCGCTGGAAAGCTCACCTTCATGTTATCTTAGTGAGGAATTAAGTTTTGTTGGCAAAGCTTCTGTGGCGCTTGAATAACTTTCCTGATGGTTGTGGTGTTGCAGCACTCCTCCATCAAAGTGGACAAAAATCCTGTAAGCAGCAGCCAAAGAGAGCATCTACAAGTCATAACAATAATATCACTCTGAAATGTGTTCATAGCGCAGCCAAAATCCCAGCCAGGCTCTCTCATCAGGCATGAAAGGTGTTTCTCTCTAGGTATTTACTTAAAATGCAGAACAGATCGGATGTGTTTTTACCTTTATTTATTTAATAAGGAGGTTTTAGACATATGGAGTAATTTCACTTAAATCACCGTACATGCTGTCTCACAGAACCTTTAATGTGCTCAGCGGCAGGATTCACCAAAGTGCTCATCAAGTTTACTAAGTAAAATTAGATACTTTACTGGGACTTACAGTTCACTGACAACTGAAACTGATTTTGTCCTTGGACGTCCAAAGGGAGGAAAGCGGGGTTTTTTTTTGTTTTTGTTTTTTTAATTGATTATCAATTGTGAGGTTTTATTTAAACAGCACTGGAAACTTTTCAGCAGGAATGGAAAAAGTGTTGGGGGGGGCTGTAGGCAACTGTCTGCATGGTGCCATTTAACCCTTTGGAGCACGGAGTTGAAGACTGAAAACTGAGGGTCATCGAGAGACGCAAGTGATTCAAAACAGTCAGATTAATAAGAATGTAAGCCAAACTGGACTCCAACAGAAAACAGAAAATAAATAAATAAATAAAATTTTAAAAAAAGAGATGCCAGAGGCAAACTAAACAGAAGATCGCTACACCAGAGGCCCTTAAATCTGCCCTGTCTAACTTGCAAAAGGAGCCGGGAGTGGCACGGAGCTGCCAAACAACATGGGTTCTGTTCCTCTCAAAGGCGCACAAAAGCTACGGAAGAAAAATGCGAGAGGAAGAAGAGGGGGTGGTGATGGTGGTGGTGTGGGGAGGGGGCAAATTAAATCCAGTTAAATTGTTTTTCCATAGCCTGTGGGTTTGGCACAGGGCTCTCGCAACACACGCAAGATGTAAGATAAGTTGCAGCAAATGCAAACCAGACAGAACACGGCTTCAGAGCGAAGAGAATGCCTGGAATTTAACCCACTTTCCCGTGTCCGAGTGACAGCATGTCCACCTCAGCGCAGCCACGCTGCTCTGCAACACAGAGGTCACCCTGCAGTGAACATCTGTCTGCTCCTCATATGATTGGGTTTGTATGTGTGTGTGTGTGTGTGTGTGTGTGTGTGTGTGT
>BJFM01002292.1:206880-221425 GCA_016586285.1 Arothron firmamentum | reverse complement strand
TTGTTGGCCAAGAATAGCTAAATTTAAGAGCCGAGGTTGGGTTAGCCAGATGGATTCTGAGAGGAATGAGGGCAAGCATCTCTGCTTTTACACGCTCCGAACACGGCACAGGTCATTTGTTCTTGTTATCATTTAACATGCCAGACACGTACATTCAGAAGCCTTTTTATACAGCCCGGGGCCAAAAGGACAAAGCTGAGCTGACGACTGTTACAGTGATGTCATACTTAATGTAAAGTCTCCAACTAAAGCATCTTTTCAAAAGTGGGTGTGGTGGACGGGCAGCATCAACATCTGGGTGTCTTTTGACTGTGAGACCCATGACGGCAGAACGTATATATTCTTGAAGCTGCTCTCCGGACTGAGGGCGCCTGTGCAATATTCTCATTATGTTAAAAGCTGAGGTGTTCAGGCGAAGTTATTCCCATCATCATTTTATAACAGCAGGTTTGTATTGTTGTGTAAATTAACATTTTTTGGAAAAAAAAAAACACAAAAGAAAAGCATGCAGATCCAGCAGAACATCTAAAACACCCAATTTCAATTCTTTTACCATTAAACCTTTACTTAAACCCTCAAACACCTGTTTAAAATTTGTGAGGACCAGCCAAAATGTCCTCACTTTGCTAGTAAAATCCTTATCTATACTCAGTGGCATGTACAAGAACACACACACATTTGTAGTTGTATCTTTCTGAGGACTTTCTCAAACATATTTTCCCTAGCCCCAACCAAATGTCTCACCCTAACCTGTACCACAGACCCAAATCTAACCTTAAAACCAAATCTTATCCCTAAAATAGTACGTATAACAAGATGTGCTCACAAACACACAGACAGGTTGATCAGACACGTACAGTATCGGTGTACATTTGAGACAGCTGTTCACCAGTCCGTGTTCTGCACCGTGCACATCCAGTCCATCGGTCTTATTACACATGAGCTCTTTGCGAAAGGTGGGAGAGGTTTATAATTGAACCTCTTATTATTTTATTTCATTTTATTTAAAAAGTTTGGATGCTGGTTAGCTTTGTAAAGTTTGGATGAATTCATATTCTTAACTGCTACAGGTCCGACAGGCTGTTGCTAACAGCAGAAATAAAGAATGCGCAGTTGTGTTCAAGCAGCGACAACAGGGAAGACTGAGGAAAAGAAAAGAAAAAAAACAAGTGTACCAGTTCTTCTCTGGTGTGGTTTAAATTTAAAGTTGAGATTGTGTGAGTTCATGAGAATCCTGTTGGTTTCGCTGGAAAGAGGACACTCCACCATCAGATGAGTCAGTCAGCATAATTTCTTCCCTCAGGTTTCTGCACAGTGTCACGTTGATCAGAAAAACCTGCAAGACAATTAACATGTGATCATGTTAATCGGATTACACCTCTATAATCACATTCATCAACATAATCTCACAAGAGTGAGATCATGTTTTATAGTCATGATGAAGTTATCGCTAACTCGCCATGAATTTTTATTAATTTCCTGAATGTCCAGGAATATATTCAGCAAGTAAAATGCAGGCCTTACTAAATATAAAAAGATATTGCAACACCGACAATGTAACATGCTTAAATTGCAAATTAGAAATGACTGCATTATGATCGCATGGTCAGTATGAAAAACAAATATTGAACCAACTTGAATGGGGTGAACTACAAAATACATACGTCAATATATGCAATATAATTCCACACTACAAATGGAAAAAAAACAAACGTGGTATGATGCTCCCACATTTCAAGGAAAATAACTAGGACATGCAACGTGGTAAACGTAAACAAATATGGCAGAGACCACAAGATTCAGTAGGTTTGCCTATGATGGCAAAGTTTAACCATATCTGAATGATTGCCATTTTAGAAAGTGGGAAAGAACGGGGATCAAAGCATCATGTACGTCACAATCACGGAGGATGGAAACATTGTGAAGAGACCTGTATGAAAATGGAAGAAGGAACGGAACCTACACATCACAGCAGAAGAATGGCAGCACGTACAACACGCAACCACCAAATCAAGGACACGGGACGAGTTTGGGAGGAGGAATGAGTGAGTGGATGATTTCTGATGCTGCCTGAGATGCTGATGATTGTGATCAAGGCTGCTCCGACCTGTGCTTTTATTTCTTTATTTTTGGATATACATAGGACCAGAAACCAATTTAAAAAAAATGTTTCCAAGACTGACTGATTAACTCTGACTGACTTAACAGGAGATGCAGCGTCCCCATGATCCCACTAAGGCAGAGGTGGGCAAACTAAGGCCCGGGGGCCACATGTGGCCCGATGAACTATTTAATCCGGCCCGCAGAGCCTTCACAATAATTTCTCCAAAAGCCAAATTAAGAGGGTTGTCAGCTTGATTGCTTGGAAAAAGGTTCAGACCCCCCTCACCTAGCATGCTAACATGTCCTCTCAAGAAGGTGGGGCCAAACATCATTTGGAGCTTCATCATCCATCTCTAGTTGGACCAATTTAAAGGCTCTTCAAAATATTTTCTATGTCAATAGTACATCAAACATGATTTTTAGTTAATCTCTGATCCTCATTTGACAGGGTTGGTTTCCCGCAACACCTGGCCGACCCGTTCAACAAGATCTAAAACCCAATGTAGCCTTTCAGGCAAAATAATTGCCCACCCCTGCGCTACGACATACATCACGAGAAGATGGATGAATGGATGTTGCACTTAAGATAATGTAAAAATATTTTCCAACTGTAAACTGAAAAAAGTGGTCAGTGCACCTCCAGCTGCTGCATGTCTGTGGGCTGACGCATCTGTGTGAGGACACTGACGTGCGTGCCTGCCGCAGAGTTCACACAGGGAAACGGCTTCGTCACGGTAGCTAGAAGCAGCCTTGGCGGCTGCAGAGGGAGCTGATTCAGTGCCTCCTCATCTCTATTGTCACAGAACTCCTTTATTTCTGCATGGGTAAACAAACACTCAGAGCAAATAAGAGCAGGAATCATGCTCCCTCTTTACTGGCGCAAAGTGCAAACAACAAGAAAGAAAATACACCAACAGGTCCATCTGTCATGACAAAAACAACAAAGACAACAGTCACAGGTGAGGAAAGAAGAAGCAGAAAAGAAAAGGTGACTGTCTGGAAACATTAAGGGCAAATGTAACCATGTCATCAGCTGTGCATTTTAAGCATTTTTCTTTCTATTATTGTCATTATTACGCATTTATTATCATTTAATGTTTGATATTCTATTTAGAAAAAACTCTAGGGGTGATTTTTACTTCCTTCCAGGCTATAAATACATACACATCTATCTATACAGTACTTACACTATGTGTATACTAGGTTTGTGTATATGAGCATGTTGTTGGGGGTTTTGTGTCTTTACCCTGGTAGCTCAGGCCTCCTTTTCTGATGAGACATCACCCTCTGCTCCGCTGCTGGTGTGAGGCTCCCGTCGATGCCATTGTCCACTTTTCTTACTTGATTCTGATGGACCCTTTGATCGCGTCTTCTCTTTTCTTTGCTGCTGTTTCTCCTGCTTTGAAATCTGGGGAGACACAAGAAAAACGTGCTATAGACCAGAGCAGCAATAATGATGAAGTAGATACTCTGCCTGTCATACCAAAACACACATGCTTAAACTTTTATGGCCCTCTCAATAAATATTTATGAACTAAATGTAATTTTAAAAACCCAAAACATTGCATAACACATTATATAATTCAAAGACCCACAAAAAAAATCAGCGGTATTCCCACTTTGACAAATTAACATCATATTATACAAACCACGACTTTCATCTTTGTTAAAGTCATTAAATCAATTCTGTCATCAATGTAGATTCATTTTATTTACTAATTTTTATCCTAAAAGAAATTCTTTCACCTTGGTTACACGTCAGCTGGTGCATGTTTTGCGTAAAATCACACTGAAATCCACCAATAAAAGGTGAAAGAGATGATTTGGATCTCTTCTGAATAATCAGATCAGATCCCTAAACTGGCACAGAGCTCTTCCTCTCTGGGAGCTCTCTGCTTAAGCGACACGCCCGACGTCCAAATGTACAATTCTGAAGCACAAGCGGGTTAGTTGAAGTCTGACCATGACAAGCAAATAAGCTTTGGCGCTTACTTGCAGAAATATTTTTTCATATTTGATTGCAACATCATAACACCTGCACCTTTAAGTACATCTTTAAATATGACCACTGCTTGGTAATTATAACATAAACTCTTAATATGATTGTTGTCATTCTTTTGGATATGACGCCATTTTTTGCTGACTGTTTAACCCTGCAAATGACTGAACCCTGATTCATGAAAAGAAAGAGAATGTCTTCTGTCCCCCCCTACCACACACACACCCACACACCCACACACTCACACACACCTCTCCTGCCAACTCGTAGCCTGTTGGCCGGCCTTTTATTCCGCATGTTCAGCCTTGGCTTTAACTCTGCGGCCCCCGCAGCAACACATCGCGAACAGACAAAATTAAAATTCTGAGGGCTGCTTAATATCCCTCCCGTTGGGCTTACAACCAACCCCGGCGGATGGACGGCAGCCAAAGCCGTCCTGAAGCCGGAGAAGAAGAATGGCTGTGTTCTCCGGAGGTGACCAGGACGAGAGCAGTAGAAGTGTGTCCTCACCATTCTCGCGAGTTGTCTTCTAGTTTGTTTTTTTTTAAAATAAATTAATGAATAAAAAAAAAAAAATCAAAAACTGCCACCATTAATGATGCCAACATGACACCAAAGCTATGCTGCTAATACCAAAACAGATTTACTTTTTAAGCCTGCCAGAAGCAGATGGCAGTGATAATGGAGGCAGAAACATTTCAGGAACTATTACCACGACATGTGGTGGAGGTCACAGAATACAGAATTCTACCGGTCCCCAAACCCATCACCGCCCATCCCATGGAGTGATTCCCAGCAAAATACCAGCAGACATGCAGAGATTTCACAGGGCACATTTTAATTGCTTTGTTGTGATCAATGCAGCCAAGCAAAGGCTTGGGCTGAATCACGCTAAACAATTTCAGAATTCCCAAAAACATTGTTTCCAGCCCCTTTATTTGCACAAACGGAAAGCATTTGATGGCTAAGTAATGTGATGGTGACTCAGCTAATCACCAGACTGTCAATGGCTCCAAGATGAACACACTCAGCGCCATGTGTAGCCACATATTGTCACGTTACAAGCGTAAACTTAAATCTAATTTACTGGGATTTTACTAAGTCAACAATTTGTCAAATCACCTTCTACTGCGATTATAGCTGAAAGTCTCTTGGGGTACATTTCTACCAACTTGGCACATCTAGATCCTGTAAAAAAAAGCTCATTTCCAGTCAGATCGCAGGGAGAGTTGCCGCAGATTCTCAGCAGGCTTTAGCTCTGGAATTTGGGCCATTCTATGAAGATGCTTTGATCTAAACCATGGCGCTGCAGCTCTGGATGTATCTTGAGGGTTGTTGTCCTATTTCGAAGCCTCTTACAGATTTCCTTCCAGTATTGCCCTCTAGATAGCTCCATTCACCTCCCCCTCGTGTCGTGTTATGGTGGTGATAGTGTGTTTCTGCAGCGTTTCTCCCACAGGTGACGTTTTTTGCACATAGGCCAAAAAGCTCAATATTAGCCTCATCTGACCAGAGTACCTTCTTCAGTCTGTTGCTTTAAACTTTTCCACTACTTTATCACCGAGCCATCTGGCGTGTTCCTTCGTCTTGATGATGCTGTTTGTAGTGAACTATACACAACACCTTCACAGATCCACTATATTTATGCTTAAATAGAAATACACACAAATTGACTCATCTAGATTAACTTTACTGAGGGGTATCCGAGGAAATGTCACGTATCATTTTCCCTCCTTTCCAAAATGTAGAATTTGATGGTATGATTACTTGTGCAGGTTACTGTACTTACAAGCACATCGATGTAAGGCATAAACTCTCACCATAACAAGAGCAAATCTAGATTTGTCACATCAAGCTTAGTGTGTAATCCCTCAAGATTCTTAACTTTAGATTCTAAGAAATGTAAATGGACTTACCCAAAAATTATGCTAAATTCAGAAAAAAGACAAACAACTGTCAGAACTGTGATGTCACTATCAAGAACAGAATGACCAATGATCTAGCTTGAGAATGGTGATGCAACAACATTCTGGTCTATTTTTGGAATAAAAGGAGTCCATTTAAAACCAAGAATGCTAGTTTTACCCTAAATCCAGTCAGCTAACTCTGCTCTAATGTGCACAGAATAACGATAAACCTAGACATGGAGATTTAGATGGCGTTATCCTCTAACAGGGCGACTGACTTAATCATAATGCATTAGAAATATAAGCAGCAATTCAGCAGATTCTTGAGAGAGAAGAATCTCCAAGAATGTCCCACAGAATGTCAGTAACGAGAGCATGTCCAGTAAATCGGTCACTGAGAAACTACAGGCAGCCTTTTATTATCACAAAAATATTGATGTTTAACCACGCCGAACATAAAAACTGCAGGGAAGGCATCTCCAGCTTCATTTGTGTTTCAAGGGAAACTTATTTTTCAGGAAGGCAATGAAATAACAGAGACAAACACAAGACACACTTCAGAAACAACGGTCTTCTGCTAATTAATAATGCTGGAGGAAGAATAAACTTATGTTTTTATTATTACTGTTGCTATAATAAGAAGAAATTGTTGTTGTATTTATGGGCTGCAACAGGAGGAACAGGTTGCTGTTTTCGGTAACAGAGTATTTACTGCCCCCTAGTGGTACATGCTCTTCTACCGACTTTTCTGCCTTTATTAGGATTAGCGATAGATAAAATAAACCTGTTTACTAAAGTCAAGTGTAATGGCTTTAACCAATCTCTATATACATGAAAAGATTTTTTGAAGTCCAATAAAAATAGGATTTTTCCAGGATTCCCCCATTCAGCCGCTATATGTTAAATACTATCAATGAAGCATTAAAAAGGTGCAAAGTGAAATAATGTAACATGATTTGTGGTGAAGAGTTCTGACTAAATCTACTCATAAGTGATTTAAATCATGACATAGCTAGAATCAAACATACCAGTTTGGAGTCTGTGGGGGCAGAAGGTGAAGTCAGTTCAATAGTAACCGGGCCATCATTTTGGATGTGGACCTGCATTAAGGACCCAAACTCGCCATCTAAAACCATAATACAGAGACATAATAAATGTCACAAATTAAAATATCAGTCACTTTGCCTTTCAGTGGAAGTCTGAGTCATGAAGATGTAGAATACTGAGACATATAGAAGGAAAAAAAGTTGTAAGGGGACAGGAAGTTTTAATATAAATGTTCTTTTCTTTACTGGGTCTGTGAGATTAATGACACTATCTGCAAAATCAAGTTGTTAGCTGTAATGGGAAAGTGCTGCATCATCACATTTCCTCTGTTGCAGGAGGAGGGCAGACCAATCAAGAAGCTTTATTTCTCCCTCACTGGGACAAGGTTGTCCCCACATTTTGTCCCCGGTGGGGTGACCCAATTCACTGCCACTGCGCAGAGAACGGACAGCTCCTTTATCCGCACAATTAATTGCAAAATCCTGACAATAAAGTTGAGGGCAACAATTAAATTAATGATTGAGGTCAAATATGTTAGAAATCTGAATAATAATGAGGCACAGGAGGAAAGCACAGATGTCCTGGACGTATGTCCAGGAGCCTGCTTCCAATAAGAAAAGATTGTGTCACTATATTGCAGATTGTGACACAATGACCTCTCCCCGTAACAAACCTGTTGGGACGGATGCAAGTTACACAGACGTGAAAAACTAACCCACCCTTAATGTGCTCAGGTTTGTAGATGCTCCTCATGTTCTCCAGAATGTTGTTGTAGAAGGGCTGGGCTAACTCTGCAGGCATGGCTGTGTGAAAGTCCGGCTTGTTGCCTTTCAGTATGCACTGCAGCGTGAACTGACTCACACACAGGACCTCATAGTCCAAATCCATGACGTTTTTGCTCCACGCACGGCCATTTTCATCTGCAAACAGCCGCAGGTTCAAGATTTTGCGTATTCTAAAAACAGGAGAGAGAAAAAAAGAGAAAGTAAAAGTAAAACATGACTGACACACAGATTAATGCAAAAACCTTTTCGCTTGTTATTGACCGTGTGTTGTATATGAATGTGTCTGATTGTCTTCACATGCTGGATAGTGTTACCATGTGGTCCCCCTTACTCAGCTTAATGGACTCTATTCTAAACTTACCCTGACATTTTCACATGCCCAATGGCTCAGTATGTGTTTAGTTACACAACCATTTCAAGTATTATTATTATTATTACTTCCTTTTAACAGGAAATGGATGCAATTCAAACTCTTTGGTCTGTGATGCTCTGCACTTTGTCGTCAAGTGCAAACTGAACCCGGCATGAAAGCATTTAGGTTATTTTTGCTGATTCTAGTGCAATTGGAAGAAATTACAATTGACATTACATTTAACGAATCTAAAGCTCTGGCGACATTATTGCAGTTTATGGTTTTAAGGTGATTTTAATGGCTTATACTGTTTTTTTTTTTAATATTTAAAATAAAATTGCAATTGGACATGTCTGAAAATGTATTTATTTGTTATTTGAGGTGGTGTGGTGGTGCCTCACATGTAGTCAGCATCACTCTGGGTGTCCTGCGCTGAGATGCCGAGCAGGACACACAGACCTCGTCCTATGGAGCTGACCTGCTCATCTCCCACTGCAGGAAAGCAGAGTCAGCACAGCCATGGCGTCTTCACAGTTCCATTCATTTAAGTGCTCACGCGAAGTTAAGTAGACACTAGCAACGTTAAACGTTTGCCTCAATAAGCAACACTGGCAAATACAGAGAACCGCAAGTTTTAACAGCTGCTTACCACACACGGAAGCTTTGACGACCCTCTGAATGACTGCCTTCATTGCGCTCCTCCTGCGGTCACCGCTTTTGAAGACGTCTGTGATGCAACTTCCGCTTTGTATGTGTGTAAACACGCAAGGTGCTTCCCTCTAGTGGCCGATTTTAAGTAGTTAAATCCGACGGAAATTTTAATTATTTCAAACTTCAAACTTTTTAAACTACCCTCCTATTGGTGGACCGTTGCCCCATTGCAGAAGGTAAAGGGGGTGTTTAGAAAACTAAAAACTATTAAGGCCCAAATTCGAGTTTGATAAATAATAGGGGAATGTTTTCCTAAATTTAGAAAATAAGTGCTCTTTAGTGTAAACTGGCTGCTCCATTAGCTATATTGAAAACCAAATGTTGTTTAACAGTACATATTTATTTATGGGCATCAATCACAGCAACTGAAACAGCATCTTATCAGTGGCAATGGTAGAAGTCAGCATGTTTCACGGGCATTTTTCCCCCCCTTCATAAATGTAAAGCAGAGTGTAAAAGCAAACACCCCCCACTATGACAGGTTATATCACACATTAAAACAAACCTGGCAGTGCATCCAATGCATCCAAGAATAAACATTAAATAAATTACAGCAAAAATGGACATTGGAGTTTGTTTTTTTTTAATAAAATCTTCACATCCATAAAAGCAGTACCTCAGAGTGCAGCAAAATGTTTACTCTAGACTAGTTTGGCATTCATAGGGGCTGCTATTTATTTCCAGTCCCAGGTTCACTGCTGAAAGACTTGATGAAGTCGTAGATCCTTGTCGTGTAAGGGACAAAGTCTTTCTTGTAGATGATGACAGTTTTGGAGTGAGGAGTCTTGTACACAACTGTATTTTCTCCCTCTGGCTCCTGTAACTCTTCTGGTTTTTCCATTGAGACTGAGGAGAAGCATAGAGAGCAGATCACTGTACTTAATACAATTAATTTTGTTACTTTCCTGTGAAAGACAATACAGACCATTTTAAGCTATTTTTATTAGTAGAAGAGAAACTGACTTCTTTTCAACATCCTGAATTGAATCTGAATTTTCAGAGGTAAAACACACACACACACACACACACACACACACACACACACACACACACACACACACACACACACACACACACACACACACAGGACTAAGAAGTACCTAACCAAAGCCAAAATTTAACGTTTAATTATTGCGGTAATTTACAGCTGGTTTACGAAATCAGACAGCAATAACCTAAAATTACAGGAATGATTTACATACGATCTATCACCATTGTGCAAAGTACGATCAATGCAACAATATCAGAACAGATATACACAAAGGGACATAAAAACGAAATTTATTAAAACCCTGATAGTAATAATTTAAAAATGAAGTACATTTAAAAAATACGCCGACCTGTGTTAAGTTATTGTTATTGTTATAAATTATTTATTTTATTTTATTTCTGGAATTAGCCAAAACCTGTGTGTAACTCACCTGGTTTGTCATCATATCGACCTGTGTATTTAAAGAACGCGTATGATCCTATCATGCCCCACACACCAACGGCATAAACCACCGACATTCTTTTGTTCCACTTCGACACATCTTTTAACGACATGACCGCGCTATCTGTCTCAAAAGTTCTGATGACAGTTTTTGCCAATGGGTATCATAATCAACACTCCGCCATGTCGACCTAGAAGTGCCAAGTTTCCTTCTTTTCTTCTTCTTAAAGTGTTTTATTGGTGGTTGGCAAAGCACGAATCGGTGATTACTGCCACCAACTGGATGGAATGTGGACCGGGATGATTTTCTTCTTTTACGTTCAGAATTCGATTTTCGACCATATGGCGCATTAGCGCCATCAAGCGTCTGCTTTTATGAATGTTCAGTGAAATGTGATGGTGAAGAAGAAGTAGAGGGTCCTCCTCTGCCTCCCTCTTCTCTACTCCTCATGCCCATACGTCCATCATGCATGGCTGCACCGTATGATTCAGACCTTTTAGTTGCATTGTACCCTGTCTCTGGAACACACTCTGCCAGATTCCTGGACTCTGACACGTCTACCCATCTTCAAATCAAGCTTAAAAACCACATCTGCGTAGGCGTAGACTGACATTGCCCTGATAAACCGTCACACTCGGATGTATTTTGTCTGTATTGGTTTTTTTAAATCTTTAATTTATTTTGAATATTTATCCTAATTTAATGTATTTTATCTCTTATGTTTGTAGGGTGACCTTGAGAGTCTTGAATGGCTAATTGGATGTTGTTGTTGTTGTTGTTGTTGTTGTTGTTGTTGTTGTTGTTGTTGTTGTTGTTGTTGTTGTTATTATTATTATTATTATTATTATTATTATTATTATGCTGAATGTATTTCATATGCCTATGCATTCCATTTCTTTTGTTTTCAGGATGTTTTCAACTATGAACTCTTCTCAGGTTACGTCCCCTTTCTTTGTCTGAACTTGTTGACTGAGTCAGTCGGGATAAATGCCTGTAAGCTCCCTTTCACTGGACCATTTCATTGTAAAACCCAGGAAAAGCTGTCACCTGTCAACATAAAAGACTAAGAATATTTGTTCTGCTGGAGACGCCATAGGATAAAGCGATTATTTTTTTGGAACGAAAGGTAAATTAAAAAAACACTTTCATAAAATGGCTGTAATGAAATATGGGATATGAATAATTGACTGTGAATGTTTAGGTAGAAAATATATACAATACAAAACTGTACCAAAAAAGCAATAATTACAGTGACGACAAGGTATTGGGTGTTAAGTGCATGACACTGATAGAACTTGACAGGTGGTCTGAGAGATTTTGACTTTAAATTCCTGTGCTTATGTTTTATAAATTAAGCAATTATTAACATAAATAACTTTTCCTTGAAAGCACGTGAGGAAATTTTCTACAAGCAGAAAAAATGTGACATTTTATCAGCATATTTTAACAGTTCCGAGTCTGTGTTAGCCTACGGAAGAGTATTAGGGCCACCCATGAGAAGAAAAAAAAAAATTAGAGGAGGTATTTTTTTTATCATGCACTTTGAGAAAAAAAAATTGAAACGTTGAGAATAAAATCAGAAGACAATGTTGAGAATAAAGTTGAAATATAATGTCAACGATAAAGCCGGCCTTTTGAGATTACAACATAGGGAAGAATATTAGGGCCACCCTAGGACGAAAAAAAAGAAAAACATTACATACACTTCCTCTCATTCTTTTTTCTTATGGGTGGCCCTAATACTCTTCCATATGCTATAGAATATTTTGAACTGAGCTCCTTTTTCGTGTGCAGCTCATCTGAATTGTATTTCTCACTAATGTCATTTTATTTTATTTTATGTTTTGATTGATGGAATTTTTTGTCACTTAAACACAATTCTAGCTGTACTATATCTTAAATTAAGGAACACTTTGCCAGTTCACTTTTTTTTTTTTTTAGATATCTAGGGAAATTTCACTAAGGACACTTTTGGAAACATTTCAGATTGTTTCACTTTTGCATCAAAAATATTTCAAAACCTTGCAAATGATGCTAGGGATGGTCCTGGGAGTTTGGTGCCATGGTTCCATCCAAACATGTTGCGTTGAACTACCAGAAAAAAGTTCAATCTTGGCCAGAAAATCTTCTTCCTCTTTTATGGGTTTTATCCAGATATGCATTGTTGTTGTGAGCATGTTATATTTTTAATTTTTTTTGCACAAGGATGCTGCATAACAACATGTGGAAAAATGTAAACGGTTGCGAAACACTGCACATTTGGAATACAACTGCAGGGTGAATATTTCAATGTCAAGGCTGAGACATGTTTTTACTGCAGTGAATTTTCTTGGTACTTTCCCCCTCCTTTCCCTTCAAAGAAAAGCCCCATTCACTCAGTAAAGAGCTCCACCCTTTCGCAGCAGTTTCAGGTAAAGGCTCTAAATCAGTACTGGAGTCTAAAAATTCCAGTAGAGGCTCAGTTATGACTGATAGAATAAAAAATGCAGAGGAAAAAAATGTTTAAAAGGAGCAGGTAGTGCTGTAGGGCAAAATTCAAAGTTCAGTCAGTGATGAGTTCAATTTTAAACATTGAGAAGGTCTGTGAATTTTGTACTGTCATCAACGTGAACTTTAAATAATCATTAAAACACTTTCTGCTATGCTTTTCTTTAGTTCAGCATTTCACATTGAATATCATAGTATTGTCATATATTTCTTCATCCTCGACCTAAATTCAAGAATAGACGACAATGTTCTTGATTTAAAATGAATCCCTGTTGTTTTCTTTTTTTTTATTTTTTTATTAATTTTAGAACATTGCTGTTGGAGATATAAATTGTCGTGTGTTTGGTGCATGAACATTTACATTAGTTGACCTATAGGTGTGCAACACTGATGCCCTTGTAAATGACCTTGGCGATGAATCACTGTCTGCATGTGAGAGTGAATCATCACCCAGAAGGGTTATTTTCTGAGGATCAGCAGTACACTGTGAAGTGTTTACACCAATTAGACAAGTCAAGGCACACTGGGGGCTGCAGGCAGAGGCAAGCTCATACTCGGAATGCCTACAGGAATGAAAATGAAATTTGCATTCAGTTGATAATTTTGCAGGCACTGTCTTGTCTGCAGTTAATTAGGCTACAGTTTATCTGCTCACCTCACCTGACAGTGGAAGATATGAACGTGATTTGATCTAATCTGATGGAAAGTTCATTGAATTATCACTGTAATTTCTAAAGTTTTTTCCTGTCTTTCACCCTATGTTGTTCTGCATCAGGTGTTCGTTCTGTGGGTGTTGGAACCCCTGCGACTGCAGCAGTGGGAGTTACTGACGGAGCCACGGTGCATCTGATGAAGAAGAATGTCTTCAGTGAACACCTACTCATCGGCTCTAAAAGAGAGGCTGAACGGCATGGCTTCATCTTTTCAGGATGTTTTTGACGGTGGTGAGGAAGTGAAGTTGGACATCGTATGATACATACAATTTTTCTGGTCTCTAGTGAAAATATATCCAGATAATTTGCAGTAACAGGAAATGCTCTCAGTGATGTCTTCTTACAAAGCAAGACTATTTTCTTTATTTGAAGCTGAAGCTGTTTTGTCACAATATTTCAGAGAGCTCAAGCTCAAACTCCTCTCCAGATGTTAAAAGGAAAGACTACGGTAAGAGGGAACTACTGCAGTGAGAAAGGAAAAAATATAGCATGGCGTATTTTTTATATAAATAAGAAAAAAGAAATTCATATGTACAAATATATTTGTTTTTAATTCAGTTGAAACGTTGGGTTCTGCCACCAGAGGGAGAAGTCAGACCAGAGGTACAATAGCGAGTTCGCAACCACAAGTCTGACTTTGACATTTCATCAAAACACTTGTGTCATTGATTGAATTATTTTCTGAAAATGGTATTCAAAGATGTTTGTTTCTATAGAGAGTGAGATCAGAGCCAGGCTTCAGAGTGCCTCCCCGACAGCAAGTTGTGAGTGTGGTCCCTCAGACATGTATTTCGGTTCTGTGATGGTACTCAAGCATTTTCACAAATTTTATTCATAATTGAGAGGATATATCAAAACTTAAGTTATTTTAGACGTCATGCATTTCAGGCTAAAGATAACACAGCAACATTAGACATGTGTGCTGTTGCAAAAAAAAAAATCAGTTCTTCTTTACAACATATTTTACCTTTTTCATGTGCTTCATATATATATATATATATATATATA
>BJFM01002292.1:185735-204012 GCA_016586285.1 Arothron firmamentum | reverse complement strand
CCCCCCCCACCCCCCTTTGATGAAGCTGGTGTGGTTTGGGTTGCCTGCTGTTGTAATTTCTCTGCTCCTCCAGCGCCTCGGCTCGCTTTCTCAGGACCTGGTCGTGGCGCCATCTGTAGCGTCCCTGGGAAAGCGCCATCTTACAGCCTGACAAGATGTGCTGGAGCCTTGCGTTAGGGATGTTGCAGAGCACGCGGCGCTCCTCACCGCCAAACCACTGTTGAAGGTTTCGAGGACAGGGAAGTTTGTCGTAGGTTCAACGGATGAGGAAGCTGAGCCTTGCCTGTGGGATTTCCCACAGGTCTGCCCAACTGATGTTTTGGTTGGCGACTTCCTCCCAGGTTGTCCAGCTTCCTCGTTGGCTCTGCGACACAGCCTTGATCTTCTAGCACTCTTCCTCCATCCTTTTCCCCGCTGCCGCCACCATCTCTTTCCTCTCTTTGCGGCCAGCCTTGGACCTGAACCGGGGTGCCTCTCTCCACTCTGCCTGGACTCTGCCGACGATCTCCTGGTGTTGCAGACGACTGATGGCTTGGTCGACCACATTTCAAGCATTCCATCTCCGGCCTGTCGGAACCTTGGCATTCACGTTCCTAGCGGTCTAGTCAGTGGAGACTCAACTCGAGAACAAGCCTGGTCTTTTCCAGCTTATAGCCCAAACTGATGGATCGGAGTGGCAGTTGGAGGATGTTCCTTCCAAAGTGGCAGTTGGAGGATGTTCCTTCCAAAGAGGCCCGTTTCAGAGAGGCATCATAACAGCCCCAACCACTTACTGATGAATGAGTTGGCTTTTCCATCCATCTTACTTGCAGTGGATGAGGGGATCTGACTCATTTTCAGTGGCCCCGTCACCCTCCTGTAGAGCGTGAACTGGTAGCACCAGACCTTGTACTTCCCTGGGAGATGGCTTTGATCGATCTTTACTGTACTGCCTCCCCAGGCTTTTAATGGGTTGCTCAGAGAGGAGTGGGATTTTCTCTCCCCTACGACGAAGGTGGTGCTGTTGTTTCTCACTCCTCTTCTGAGAGACAGGCTCTGGGATTTTGATGGATTGATCTTCATTTCGAGCCCACAATATCAACTCGTTCATCTTTTTTAGCAGTCTTGATGCACATGCTGCTGTCTGAAGGAAGCTGGTGACATCGTCCATGTATGTTCTCAGTGGAGGTAGTCGTTGCCCAGATGGTAGTTTGATTCCCCCAACCATCTGCCTTGCTCTGATGAGGATTACCGCAAAGGCTGCCATGAACAGGATTGGAGAGATGGCACAATCCATAGCGATTCCCACTGCTAACTGCTGCCATGCGGTGGTGAAGTCTTGGAGAGCAAAACACATATGCAGATCGTTGAAGTAGGAAGTGACCATATTCTTGATTCAGGAGGACGTGTGGAAGAACTCCATGGCATGACTGATCTAGTGATGGAAACTGTGTCTTCTCACAGGTTATGGTGTCCAGAAAAATGCAGCCAGCAGTGGGATCAGCAGAAGCCCAGGTGGGACATATTCACACACATCCAGCCAGGCTGCTTTGAACGTGCGACTTCATCGTGTTTGTTTTTTTTTGCAGTGACTTACAGCCCTGCTTTTGACTCTGAGGGCTCAGCCAAAGATTTCAAATATGTGCTGATGGAGAAGGAGAACGCTCCTGATAAGGAGGCGGAGAAGCTGGTCATGAATATGAACTCAGAGAAACAGTTCATATCCTCCACCGCTGCTGACACGGCTAGCAAATGTAAATATCACACCAACATTGTGACTGCTGATGAAAATGAACACGGGATATTCTTGTCACCCATTTATTGATTAGACTTTATGTCTCATCAGCTGCCTACTCCGACGACGCGATGCTGAAAGAGAAGCACAAAGTCTCATCTAGTGCTGCTGAGGGCAGAGCTGAGGGAAAATGTATGATAATTATACAATTTTTAAAAATGCATACATTATATGACTTTTCAATAATAATAATAATAATAATAATAATAATAATAATAATAATAATAATAATAATAATAATTCCTTTTTTCCATAGCAGCTTTCAAAGTTGGCAACTACAACAAAACCAAATTAACAGGTACATTAGTTGACATCCATCTCTTATTATTACCAAGAAAAAGTAAATATAATGCTGGAGGTTCTGTTCATATAGACTGATGCGCCACCTTGAGTTAAAAAACGGCCACTAAATATTTACGTACCTAACATACAGTATTTGTTGTTTCTCAGACGTCTGTAACAGTACAGAGTTAGACTTTAGCAACCCATCCTGCTGCAGCTGGTGGAAATGGCTGCTCGGACTCCTGCTCGGCCTGCTCCTCCTGCTGGGACTGCTTTTTGGACTCATTGCTTTGAGTATGACAATATATAAATAAATGGGATAAATGAACTTAGCAAGAGTAAATACATGCAAAGCAGTTCTGACAGAAATTGTTAAAATGAATGAAAATGAAATTTATTCAATTTATTAAAAAGATAACACTTTTTTTCATTTACTAAATGCTAAAATCAAATAAATCTAAGCTATGATCACGCTATCTCTGAAGAATTATCATGCATCTAAATAAATAAATAACCCTCCGTGAATAAAAATATGTTCATCACTGGCAGGTGCGGAAGTAAAACGCCTCAAGAAACGGGTCAACGCCCTTGAGTCCATCACTGGCGCTGCTTCGGCCAGGTCCAGCCGCCTCTCTTCCTCCCCTGGCCTAAACATTATAGATCCGCTGGAGTCGTCGTACGTTGACAGGGGTTCTGCTGGGGACACTCTGGCCCGATCTGACAATGGAATCAACCTGGGATCAGATGGCCAAGGAGGAGGAGGAGGAGGAGGAGGAGGAGGAGGAGGAGGGTCCACGTGGAATCAACTGGACAACGCTGCCCTGCAGAGAGCCGTCAGGCAGCTGGTCATGGCTGAACTTCAGTCAGATTCTGTGAAAAGTAAAACATACACGTAGACTCATCCGGCATGAAAATAATATTCCTGACATTTGAATATGACTGAACCCAGCTTTTATATCCGTATAGATACACTTTCTTATTCTCTGAAGGGAGAAAGAGGAGCATCAGGACCAAAAGGTATGTCTTCATTGGTTGGAACATCAATAATAAGTATGTTGATGATGTCACTCATAAAAACTTCCTTTTCAGGTGATACCGGACTCCTCGGACAGAAAGGTGAGGGAATTTGCATTTAGATTTATGCAGATTTAAATAAATACCTATGAGTGTAAACTGTTATCACCAGTTAAGAATGTGGTTTTTTTGGGGTTTTTTTTTACAGGTGTTAGTGGATTTCCTGGGATTCCAGGTAAGACTGAATACAACATTTTTGAAGTACAATATTTTTATTCCTACACAATGACACTTAATGATATTTCTCCTGTGTGAAGGTCCTCCTGGACAGATGGGTCACCCAGGATTGGATGGACAGAGAGGACCAAAGGGCAGCACAGGTGCGTCATCTTTATTGTTCTCTCAGTTGACATAGAAAAACTGAAACTGGATAGTGATTTTCTTCTTTCTGGGCAGGGGAACCAGGTTCCGAGGGACCACCGGGCCAGAGGGGTAGAGATGGACAGATGGGCTCTCCTGGAGTGGCTGGACTACCTGGTTTTGGACAGAAAGGCAAATAACAAAACAAGAAAAAACGTTAAGGTGGCTCGCAGGAAATTTGCATTTTAGAGCATTAACATTTGGTTTGACAGGATCTCCAGGTGAACCAGGACGTCCAGGTCTACCTGGAGTTGCAGGACCCATCGGCCTGAAAGGTAATAGAAAAAAAGAAATGACACTAAAAGGACCATGGTAGCGTATGCACTACCAATTTCTGTACAATGTGATCATTAGTTCAATAAATTAGTGATGTATTAAGAACTGTGTTCCTAAACAACAGTAATGTCTCTTTTATAAAATTAGGTTCACGGGGAGATCTTGGAATCTCTGGAAGCCCTGGTACAGATATTAAATTTGATTTTTGCTTATTTTACTCTACTTTTAACTCCAATTTTTATTTGCATATTAAATATATCTGTTTGTAGGTGCTCCGGGACAAAAAGGCTTCCGGGGGGAAACAGGACCTCCAGGACCAAGAGGTTAAGACCAAAGTCAGTAGAAAAGCTCGGGAACATCTTTAAGTTCATACTGTCAATATGTTGTTGTTGCAGGAGATCAAGGAACACCAGGTATGCAAGGACTCAAGGGAGATCAGGGAGAAAGGGGACCACAAGGAGCATCTGGTATGCCCAAGATAAACTTTATTTTGGTAAGAAAATTCCCACACATTGACAAGCACTTCTTCATTTTTGTCATTGTTTTTACATTCCCAGGTGTACAGGGACAGTCTGGAATACAAGGCCCTACTGGACCAAAAGGATCTAAAGGAGCTGCTGGTGAGCAAAAAGGGCTTCAATACAGTAGCAATCATGATATGAATGAAGGTTTGGACTGAATGGTTGATCCCTTCCTCCAGACAGGCCTAAAAGATGTGCTCAGAAACTAGCATGTTTGGATGACTTTTGCAGGTTGTTGACATGTGACATATCAAAATCTAAAACTCTTGAAGTTTGCAGCAAAAGAGAGCTGACATGGATTTTCCATTTTTATCAAAAGCCATAATTTCAAACAAGATCACTTTGTCCCTCTGTACTTTGCAGGTGAAACAGGCCCAATGGGACCTCCTGGCATGAGAGGACTACCTGGACTTCCAGGAGATGCTGGTCTACCAGGTTGAGCATTTATATTATAAAAATAATCAGTTACCTCACAGGAACTGTGTTCATGGTGTGTATATATGTAACACTGTATTTCAGGTTCAGCAGCATCATCTGGTAAAGTTCTCACTTCAGGTAAGACTTGAGTGTATTTATAGATTTTTACAAAAAACAGTGTCTTGCAGCTCATCCTTTGTTTGGATTTTTATTTAGTTAGCTCTGATGCTGTGCTAATCCCTGGACCACCAGGGCCTGCTGGGCCTCCTGGCCCTCCTGGAATCCCTGGGACTTCTGGTCTCCCTGGTAAACCCAAAGTCTTATAATTCTAAACATCAACCAAACACTGACCAGAGACCTTTTGATGTAAAGCTGACATAATTGTTTTAGGTCAAAAAGGAGAACGGGGAGAAAAGGGAGATGTGGGTGAGGCTGGTATCAGTGTTACCAGGTCACAGAGTGTCAGTGCTTCAAGAACGGAGAGTGAGTTACTTAGAGATAGTTGCTTATATACATTCACTTTCTTCATTTAATTTATTTTCATCTCATCAGAGCATAAATGATCAAACTGTTTCAAACTATCAGAGCTTTCTTCGGAGGCTGGCCTATCTGGTCCACCAGGACCTCCAGGGCCTCCTGGGCCTCCTGGTATTCAAGGTCCTCCAGGTATACCAAGAGCAATGTAACATATAATGACCTTAATAAAGAGATTGGATTGACAGATTATCATTTGAATGTTGATCTAACTCTTATGTAGGTCAGAGCATACCGGGTCCTCCAGGACGCAGAGGTCTTCCAGGACCACCAGGTAAACAGAACCCTTGCACTATTGAGGTTTTTTATTAAAGCCTTAAATTGTGAAGAGTAAAAATGATTTTTTTTTTATTGATAAATGATATGTGACAACGTATGCTAAGTCCTTATTCTGCTGTCCTCACAGGTACAGGTGTTCCTGGACCTCAAGGACAGAAAGGAGATCCTGGTAGCTTTGTGCCAAACTCAGGTTATTCAAAGATTGCCTTATTTTTAGAACGATTTCAGCCAGGCCCTACAAATCAACTCAGATTTAACCACCATAGAATTTGGTTGTAACATTTTATGCCAATTTCTTTTTCCAGAAACCTTTTTCGCTGGACCACCAGGACTCCCAGGCCCCCAGGGTCCACTTGGTAGGTTTGACATGTAAACATTGTGCTTGTCTAGTTGCTTAGTCGATATGGTAAATGTATTCAGAATGTTGACAGGAATAGCTGACAAGAATCGCAGGTGATCTTTTGGTCATATGGGTTTGATAAATGTAATTTTTCCACAGGTCCTCCAGGACCACAAGGATATCCCGGTAGGAACATCCATCAGTCGAGTTTATAATTGTTTCAACAAAATCCAACTCTTGCTCTTGCTGCAACAATAACTTTTTCAGGTGAACCAGGTCAACCAGGGCTTCCCGGGAGTCCAGGAGATTCAGGTTTTGGTAAGCAAACAGTCAGATAAAAAGCAATTCTAAACAATATAGACTTCTCAAAAAAGCAGTCAGATTTGGCAATGTGTACCTATGCTGAAACTATTAATTGAGAAGTCTGTAAGTCTGAGAAATGTAAGCATGTTTGTGACTGTTAAAACTGCGCTGACCAGCGTATCAAAGCAAACATCTCAATTTTCTTTGCTATTCAAGCATGACAACAAAGTATAACCAGACATAAATAATGCCATGGCTGTTCTGAACTGGCTATTACATCAAAATTATTGAAAAAAATCACTCCTAATTTAATACATAATGAGAAAATTGTAAATACCTAATAGACAACTTCAGATATGTTGCTTTCTGCCAACATGTAAATTCAGTTTGTCCATGTTTTCCCAGGTGGCTCATTCAGACCTGGTCCACCAGGTCAACCAGGCCCACCAGGACCGCCTGGAAGAGATGGAATTGGGTCTGAATCAGTTGATGTTGGCCAGTACATTGAGGAATACCTACAGAGTAAGATGTGTATTTATTGAAATCGGATTTTCCACAGTTACAGATGAAGAAAGCTCAAGACAGAAATGTGTTGACGTGCAGGTGGTGACATCAGGCAGCTTCTGGTTGGACCTCCTGGACCACCTGGTCCTCCAGGGTTTTCTGGGCTTGCTGAAGATGAATTGATTGAAGATGTGGCCAAAAGAGTTATTGCTTACATGCAGAGTATGACTGATTAAACAACACTGTCATCTGTAATTACATTAGATTATATAGGTATATCGGACCTGGACAGAGCAGTGGTAGTCCTGGAATCAATCATGATTTTGAAGTCCTTAATTTGCAGTCCTTGACCACTAGATAGATGGTCCAAAACAGAACAGAATTCCGAATTAAATACAAACAAACCATTCTGCTACATATCATATCCATGACAGCCATAACAGCATTTTACCCTACATGCAGTTACATCTAATTCTTCTTGACAGTCTATGGTTACTGCACAAGTCATCTCCAGTTCTCTAAAGATGATAAAACCATGATGTAACTTCGATTCTTTCAGGTTCAGGGAGAGGATATGAAGGCATAAGTCGAAGTGGTTCTGATCTAGGAGGTTCTGATTCCATGTCTGTCAATTATATAATTAGCCTGTTGCAGCGTAAGTCTCCTTAAATTGCCTATATGACACATTTTGTACATTATATCAATCTAAAGGGTAATTAGTTATCTAATGATAAAAGTTCGTCATTTTTGGCTCAGGAGAAGATGTAAGGAAATATGTTGCTGGTCCTCCTGGACCTCCTGGACCTCCTGGAGCTTCAGGTCACGGTAGCTCTAGATTCAGCACACAGGAGGTGGCTGAGCGTGTTCTCAGCATGATGAGTGGTGAGTAGTTTCAGAGGAGCACCTGTTGTTCCTTTGTTAAATCTGTTCTGTGTAGCCTGTAATTGATTGTGGGTTATGCCTTTTACCAGAGAGAGGTATGATAAACATCCCAGGACCCCCAGGACCACCCGGACCTCCAGGAAACTCATTTTCGAGTAAGAGTACTGTTCAAATAATATTTAACAATTAACGGTGTCAATCTCAAATTAACCTTTTTATTCTAAATCTAGCAGGTTATCAGGCAGTTGTGGGTCCTCAAGGACCTCCTGGTCCTCCCGGTATCCCAGGCACACAAGGTCCACCTGGCCCGGCAGGAGACACTAGTCACATCAGATCGGAGATTCATGAATACCTTCAAAGTTAGCCATAAACACTTGCTAAACCTCTTTAGATTGTATTGCAAAAAAATATGTAAATGTATAAAATCACAGTGCATTGTTACAGTTTCGTTTGACTCTCTTCTATCGTCTTCTCAAAGGTGGTTCCTTCAGAGGCCTACCAGGACCCCCTGGTCCTCCTGGACCTCAGGGCCCTCCTGGTAGCATCAGCAAAGTGGTTTCCTATGCAGAGAGCAGCAACAGGGATTTGCTCAACAGAGGAGAATCCACCAGTAGTGAGTTTCAATGTCACATTTGCAGCATAATATTTTAACGTAACAAATTTCATGTAAAAAGCAAAAAAATTAAGAGCAAATACTATTTGGTAATGTTGTCAGCAACTCAGAATCAGCTCCATTGTTAACTGAGATAGATAAATATGGAAATCTAGAGATGATCAAAATACCAATAAAATATTTAATGACTGTGATCACAGTCATGCGCCACCAACAGGACCAAGTATGTGGAACATTTCATTTTCAACTTAAAGTTAAACTGGTCTCTAAGCTACTTGCTGGATTTCAGCTCAGCATTAACACATTATTTTAACATGCTCCTAATATAAAACAAACCATTGTTAATGAATTATATTTATTTCACTCTCTAGGTGACAATTCAAGGGGAGCAATGTTTGGAATTCCTGGACCTCCAGGTCCCCCTGGACTCCCAGGACCAAAGGGAGATCCTGGCGTATCCGGCTTTACAGATTGGACCCCAAATAGTGGAGACTTCTCAAGTATGGCTACGAGAGTAACAGATTACATCAAATGTAGGTGCTAAGTAGGATGTTTGTCCTGACACACACCCCACATCATCACATAACAGGAATTTTATTGTCAATATTATTGTCCAATAGCCCATGGTCTCCTTCGTGATATTGTGAGGGATTCAGATTACGTTCTCCAAGGACCTCCAGGACCTCCTGGACTTCCAGGAATACCTGGACAAAATCAATGGCTCAGCTCCCGTGAAAATGTTGTGGATGTGGTGGAATACCTAAGATGTAAGATATGAGCTTTTGTTAGATTTACTGCTGTACATTTTGAGCGTTACCATGGTTTCCAATTATTACTACAGTTGATTAAATGAAAAGGGAAATAAATGACAGTCTGCTTTGCTGTAATGTAGCTAATCAGATAACCCCTTGCATATGCAGCCCATAGGGTACTGGATGACATTTTGAGGGACTACAACACCAATGTCTTCCAAGGACCTCCGGGGCCACCAGGTCCTCCAGGTCCTCCCGGATACAGTCAGTCATTTGGTTCCCATGGAAACACCACCTATCTGCTTGAATATATCAGATGTGAGCAGCTATGCAAAGTGAAAATGATCAAAATCAACGATGAAAATACAGGTTTTATATTGTTGTAACAACAATACTGTTACTGTTGTAGCTCAGGGACTGCTACATGACATTGAGCGGTACTACAATGAACGCATTGCCCGAGGTCTGCAAGGACCACCAGGACCTCCAGGACCACCTGGATACAGTCGTTTATTTGGCTCCAGCACAAACATCACTGATATCATGGAATACATAAGAAGTAAAGTAACACTTAATACTGTCAGTTATAATGTCCCACCGGCTGTTGTCAATCAGAAAAAAAGATGTTCGGTTATAAGAGCAGTAAATTTAATAGCTGACAATATGTATTTTGACAGTACATGGAGCCATTGTGGGGCCACCTGGGAGACAAGGACAGAAAGGGGACATAGGATTCCCAGGGCCCAAAGGAGAGAGAGGTACACAGGAGAGCGGAAAAAGGCAGAACCTCTTTACACATTTGAAATATTTATCACATATCAAACAAACAAACAAATAAACAAACAGAACGTTCCATTAAAGCACTATGTTCTGTGTGGATGCAGGTGACAGAGGCTTTCCTGGTCCTCAAGGACAAAAAGGTGACAGAGATCAGTATCTTCATGTCCCGTATTAGAGGTTATGTTGAGTGTTGCTGATATGACACAAGCCGAGAAGTCAAAGATCTTTTGTAAATGCTACATTTAACGATGCATTTTTTTCCCCCTCAGGAGAGTTCAGATATGCCCGAAGAAAAAGGGAGACTGGATTTTAATCACCGTGGTACTGGACACATGGAGTTGGACAGTAATGTGAATGTTTTTATAAAATAAATTTTAATAATAATTATTATTTATATCTTGGGTTAAGTTGAACCATTAATCAAAACAAAATCTCTGTAGTATGGGCTGTTCAAAGGGACGTTAATCCACATTATTTGTCAGATTTGCCTCAGAAACAGCCTGGCTTTCCTATTGGATTAAGGTGCAAGGACTGGGTCAGACTCTGGAACCAAGATGCTGCTTGCTTACTGGTGTGGTAGTTTTATAATGCTTCCTGCTCTTTAATGAACTTTTTAATGAAAGTATGCTGTTCTTCTGAACTAGGTCTGGAACAGGCCATTTTACGCAGATTGCAGACAAGCACTATAATGTTTTGTTGACTTGTCCTCATAAGGGCCACCTGTTCTTTTTTTTTTTTTTAACAGAACGAGCTCATGAATTCAATTATTTTGAACACACTCCTTTTAATTAATGATTCAATTCCACAGAATCTGCAGCATGCATGTGATGACTGTTGATTTTGTTACTCTACTGCACTTACTAGACAATTATTTGCCATATAGACATATGATTTTTTATTTTTTTAACAAATAGTGATCGATTTGGTTAGTGGTGTTGGAATGCTGTTATTTTTGAACACAACTGTATATAACTTCCACCTGTTGCTCTGATGTTATTTTTGCCTATGTAAAGCTTTTTAAACCAGGCCGTATATGAATAAAATGATTAACTTTTGATAGATGTACTGAATATTTGCACCATAAATTTGTTAAAATCAAATCCTTGCATGCAACCCTGTCAATGAAGGGGCTGGAGTCACACTGTTTCATTGGCATTGAAGTTGTTACACTGATGTTTTGGGGCAGAAATTTGGAGTTTTAAAATGACTGACACACGTCACAGAACAGACATGGGGAAAACATGGAGAACACCAAAATGACATTTTAAAAACACAGTATCATATAAATCAATAGTTTGTCTTCAAATTTATTTACAGCAAAATGAATCTCTACATTAAGAGTCTAAAACCCCTACATATTGAAAATGAATTTAACACCAACAATTAGCTACATTCTTCAAAAGGATCAACCAGAAGTATGAAAACTGACTTTGGAAAACCATCAGATGCCAGAACCAACAGAAACATGCTCGTCTGATCCATAATAAAAGCAACAGACAACATCTGGTAAAGGCAGCACTCTGTTTTTGTAAAAACTGTAGTTATTAAATGTTTTCACAAACCATCTTTAAGTCAACTGAAACTAGTCAAATCAGATGAGTAATTAGAAATCAGACATGTAGGCCTAGTCAGCTTAACAGCTCAGTTTATAAATACATCAACATCAACATCAACATCAATGACAAAGCTGACTGGAAACATGGTGTATTTATGGTGCTGGACTTATTTTGGTGAGTGTAACATAACCAGTTTGTTTGCAGGTGGTTGCATGAGGCATTAACCATCTAAAGCATTAAGGCTATTTGCTAGGTTGAAAATGAAAAAAAAAAAAAAAGATTTAATTACAAAACTGCTGACAAACCTGACAGTAAAATACATTAAAGAGAACCAAAAAAGAGGAGGTATCGTCCTATGTGTGTGACATCATTGAAAAATTCTTCCCTGAATAAAGCTCTGATATGTAAATTGAGCTCAACCTTCAATGCAGTGTTAAGCTGTAAAATAAAGGAAACCTACATGTCTGTTGAGACTTCAAACCAGCACACTGACTTCCTTAAAGTCATTTAAAAACATGTTTGCACATTTTCTGCATACAACAAAGCAGCCGCCTCTGCGCTGTTGCTGATGTCAAACTTTGGGAAAAGAAGGCATTCTAAAGAAAAAAAAAAAAGCAGTTATTTCTGCTGAAAGTCAGGTTATTTTAACCTTGGATGGATGTGAAATTCTGGCCCAGATATTCAATTTACAAGTTAAATCATCTTTCCTTCCACTGTATACATGCCTCCATCTGAAATACATTCTAAAAGCATATTTGCTTTTAAAATTGAAACTAATTCAAAAGCTGTCTGATCTTCAGCACACACTTCTATAAAACACTAAGAAATGAAATGGTAAATAATAAATAAAAATTGCTTGGATCTACAGACAAATTCTACAGGCACTGTATAATTTTAGAAAAACAATCATTAAAGATTGAACAAATAGATCCTTCACTCAGGCTTATTTTTTTTAAATAACCACCACTGAGTGAAATCACAGGTCAAAAAGTGAAAGGATGGAGATAAGGCAGCAGAGACTCAGTTTTCCCTCTGTGTGTCTGTGCACAGTTCTGTGTGGAGATGTTTCTTTCAGAAGCCGGTGGAGTGAACGCTGGGGATCGGGTAGAACTTGGAGATGCGACTCTGCGTGGAGGGATTAAGGCACTCCGAATCTCCAGTCATCTTGAAGAACACTTCCTGTTCCTGCAGCTTCCTGGTAAACTCGTCCTCCAGGGCCTGAAGGTTACAGATAACATGGCTGTTTCAGATGATTCATAACAACATCAGAAGCTCAGGGTTTCCAATAATTAGGAAATAGGCCCTAACAAGGCCAGTTGTCGAGCTTGAACATCAAAATGAAAACTACACAGAAATTATACTACACAAAATATACATAAAGACTCGGAGATTTGACCTGCAGAGGTCTGTGACCAAACCTGGCTTTCATATTACTGTAAACAAAATGATGATCTTGTGACTGAAAGGTAGGAGAGGGCAGTGTTCGCCACCGTCTAGTACCTTCTTCCTGGGTCTGAGCTTTTCCCGCCACTCCTTCAGCTCCAGGCTGTGCTCCTCATCCAGCTCCTTCAGTTTCTGGGTCTCATGCTCAATCAGCAGGTGGCATTTCTCATTCTGAAACATGCAAAAACACAGCTTTTAAAAGTCAATTACAATCAGTAAAACAGCAGATAGTATAGTCACTGCATGCATCTAGACCTGCAGCTGCTGAAGTTCACGGACGTTGGCGTCACACTGCAACTGCAGGTCTCTCATCTGGTTTTCATGCTTCTGAAGTTGATGTAACCTCTCATTCTTCTGCCTCTTCTCCTCCTGCGCTGCAAACTGGGAAAAACGTTACGTATTATACGACTCCATGCCGTTATCAAGTGAACAAATCCAGTCTCTGCATTTAATTTCCCTTTAAATTCTAAGATAACCGTTTAGTTCACGTTGCATATTGCTGTTACCTGTTTGACCCGCTCCCTTTCTTGCTCAGGGCTCACAAATGCTCCAGTAATACGAAGGCTCTTCTTGAACATTGCCATCCGAGTCTTGGCGTCGCTGCGTTGAATCTTTGGCAGTCTGGCCTTCTCTTGTGTCTGCTTGTACTTTAGTTCCTCGATCATGCGCTGGTTGTAGCGCTGCAACTGCTCCATCTCCTGGACACGATAAACAGGAGCGGTCAGACAACACAGAGACGGTGTCATCACACTATTATGCTTTAACATCCTCAAGAAATGACCTTTTCATGTCTTTTTAACAGCTGATGCCTTTGCATGAAGTACTGGTCTTTGAGCTGTTGCTTGAACAGCTGATGTTTCTCCTGCAGATGGCGCTCTTCCAGCTCCCACATGGCAGCTTCCCGCGCTGCAAAAAACATAAAAAAAAAACAAGGTGAAATATTGAACAAAAGAACTGTCATATAATACTAATTTACACAACGTTCTACCTCTCTGAATGATTTGCAGCACAAACCCACAAACAACATTTGAAGCCTGAAATTACCTTTTTTAAAAATAAACAGCTGAATGTCTGGAATTCTTCAGTCAGTTTTACTAATCACACTTCGGCCTTCAAAGTTTAATCCTCCCCAGTGAAACCCTTTGACGAACTCCCGTGACTTGGTTCCAGAAGTGTTTGTGCGGCTCCTGGCACGTTAAGCTTGGTAAGTCTAAAGCTGTGCTAACTGTTGACAGGCTGTGCTGCAGTCATGCAGGATGGGCTGCCAGTACTAGTCAAAGCAAAATGAGCCTGGCTGACTGCTGATCTGAATTACTGGGGATGTTCCCAGTAGCAAAAATGCTAGCACTGGTGACAGGTACACAACGAATCTTTTATTTTTTTTTCCTAAAACCTCCGATCCCACTAAACTAATAGATGCCTTAAAAATGTGAACTGTAGAGAGAGACGAAGACTGTGTGCTAATAATTTCATCAACTACTGAATAGGCAGTTAAGGAATTTACAAACTGGGGTGAGGTAGCAGGTTTTTCAAAGGCCTATGCTGGCTTTTTTCCACTCAGCTCTCACAGTTGATCAATCACGCCTTCTTACCTCTGAGAAGCTGCTGCTTGTGATTGAGACAGTTGTGATGTGTGCTTGTGATTGAAACAATTTAGCTTTGCTGGCAGTAAACAGGACACCTTACTTGCAACTAATCCCATGGATTTTCAGATATAAATTGTTCACAGTATTAAAGACTATTAAAAACACGGTGAGAAGAACACATTTGTTTGCGCAATCTTTATTTTAGAAATATATATATATATGCCTGAGTTTCTTTAAAGTTAGCAATGCACATATATATATGCACACAAATAAAATGACGCACACTATGTCCACAACCATCACCTCACCTTCTTTGTTTTAGAAATCTGCTGCACATATTCTATTGCTGGCCTTAGAAGATGTATCTTCTTGGATATCAAAACCTTCATAGGTGGAAGACCTCTGTCCTGGATTTTCAAGCCCATTGAATCTGAGACAAACCTTTAGCTGTAGTATTCCCTGTGCGCCCGTGTACAAATGTGTTCTTTCTAGCTGCACAGTTGATCAATCACGCCTTCTTACCTCTGAGAAGCTGCTGCTTGTGATTGAGACAGTCTCTCTCAATAGTGGCAAGTTCGTGTTTGTGCTGTTGAATTATTTTCTTGAGTGCACTGTCCAGCTCCTGCTGCTGCTTCTGAAGAAACTCTTGTTCCTGGAGAAAGGACAGGTGATGATTAGAAAAGAAGGATCTAAGAAAGACACCAGCAGAGTCACTTGACCACATGAAACACTGCCAGAGCGAGGGCATCACTTTTACAGAAACAGTCAGTAAAGTAGCCATTATGGGGTCAGCTGAGTGAATGGGTTTTATCCACAATTATAGCCTGCACTGATGAACCAGACAGTGAACTGTCTTTCTTCCTTTAAGCCACATTAATCCAGCCCACCTGGCTCAGTTAGTGCCAAGTAACAGACGTTCAGATTGTCTTACTTCTATAGCTGAGTTTCGTCTGTTCAATAACCACTTATGTGAAACCAGACTTGAGATCTGTTGTAGTGTAGCAACCTTTTCTGGAGGTATGGATGCACAGAAATTATATTCACAATATCAGGGAGAGAAGTAAAATGCCAGTGTCAAGGGTTTAACACATTTCCTTTGTGACAATATTGAACAGGTGGCACAAGGACATAGATCAAGGTCAAATGTTTTTGCCACAAATTTCCTGTAAATCCCACCACATTTATTTCCAACGTATACATTTATTGTAATGCATTTTTTTTTCTTAGTTTGCAACAGTTTGCAGAGACATCGGACAGCCTAGAATTTAAGAAGCATTCATGTTCCATCAGTTTCATTAGCAACATTGGACGGAAACAACTGTGGACGGATTATCAATGCAGTGGTAAATAGATGAGAAATGGCAGGGGGAGATGGATTTAACACTTAGGCAGCTCAACACTGGTTATGTAAACGAAAAGTCTGTGCGTTTGTGTCTACGTATCAAGACAATCTACTATAATTAGCGCCTGTAAGAGCTATTTCATCCTCTTAAAGACCTCGACAGGAGACGGGCATGTTGTGCTCTGCATGCTAACCTGTTTCTTGTGGTTCTTCAACACGTTCTGGTACTTTGACAGCTCTTTGTCCTGCTCTGCTTTGATGCGTTTGGCTTCCTCCCTAAGGCGGTTGGTGTGCTCCTGTTCCAACCTCTCAATGGTTTGTTTCTGCTGTCGTTCCAGGTTTTCCACTTCTTGGTCATACTGACGCTTCTTGCTCTAGTATTGACAGACAACTGCAGTTATTATGCAATAAAGAGTGAATAGCAGATCTTTTCCCAAGCTTGAACATTCACAGTGTCAGAACAAAACAAATCTGTACCTTTAACGATTAGTGTAGCAGAAATAATATAAAAAAACACCAATGTAAGATCCGACGAAAATATTACTGACAAACCAAGCACCAGCTTTTACACTTTTTAGCTCTAAATCAGTTGAGTGACTTACTGTAGTTTCCTGTTCAAAGCGTCGGTAGATCTGTTCTTTTTGCTGTTGCAGCTTGTTGCTGAGTTGTTGTTGGGCCCTCTGCTCCTCCTTCTGCAGCAGGCGCAGCTCCCTGAGCTCCTGACGCCTATGTTAGAAAAGAGAAATGAAAGTTTTTTTTCTTTTTTTTTTACATAACATGGATAAGGCTTATGCAAATGAAGACAAGTGAATACCTGAGGAATCTCATCTCCTCATTCTTTGTGTCATTATCGGTGATGATTTTCGATGTGGTCACGCTAACTTCCACTCCATCCACAATGAATTTGCGAGTCTTTTTCAATGTCTTCTTCTGGCGCTTGATGACAGGGGATAAAAAAAGAGAGAGGGGTTTAATCTCAGCATAAATAGGCTTAAACTTCCATATATTGGAGTTACCTGTACAGAAACTGACGCAGGCTCTTTTGCTTTGGACAGAAAGCTTGAGATAGACAAATTCAGGTCTATGTTACGGTTATCTGTGGCTGACACGCTTCCAGGGTTGGAATCTCTCATTCTGGCATCCTTTGTTTTCTCGGGAACCTTTTCATCATTTGTATTTACGTTATCCTTGCCTGTAGGTTTCTCTTCATTCTCTTCCTTTGGAACAACTTTATTTTGCTCCGGCAAAGTCAAAGTCACCTTTAGATGTTTATACTGGTCTTCCTCCTCTGTTGGTGATTCTGATTCCTCCATCTTTTCCTCACTGACCTCTGACATTGGACTGCTAGCCTGTTCAGTGGGCAGACTCTCACCAGTGTCCACTTCCTTCTCCTCAACCTCCACTTCCTTGGTATCCGCTGCCGTTATCTCCAGGTGGTGCATTTGTGTGACAGGCGCTGTAGGTTCAGCCTCCGTTTCCGGGGAAGCTGCATCTTCTATTGCTGGTAGAGGCTTTTCCTCTACTGCGTTTTTGTAGACTTCTCCATTATCTAATGGTGCACTGGTAGTCTGCTTCAGGGGTCCCCCATCTGTAGGGGCAGGAGGCTCCTCCACAGTGTCAGCCGCAGAGAGTTCAGTAGGTGTGGTTGCTGGAAGAATTGTCTCCATCTTCTCAGGCACAGATTCCAGAAGAGTGGGTGAAAGACAAATCTTTTCATCCTCTGAGCTGGCAACACTGGCGTCAGATGGGGCACGTTTGTGGCCCTGAGGAACATATGGCGAGTTAATTATTGCATGTTCCACAATGTAGCATACCCATGTGCTGTACCGATTATATTTTTTTAAAATTGTGTAATAGTGGCAGCAAATTCATCAATTTGAGAATTTAAATTAAAAAATAACCTGACAAATCGGTCAAATTTTAAAAGAAAAAAAAAATAAAATCAGTTAGTGATGTTGTTCAGGTTCAAGATGAAACATTAAAGTTACAAATAACAAAAGGATGAATGGAGTTTCAAACTATATCTGTATGTGGAAAAATTATCTCCTCTTCTGGCTTGTTTAAGAATGATTCAAAAAAAAAATCTGATTCAGTATGTAGGACACAAAAATTTGCAACATAAACATCATCACCTGGAACCGTGCTTGAGGAAATTTTCAAATCAGTAAATATAACAGCCGGTCAAAGAAATTACATTTATATCCAAGTAATTTACTCCTTTTAAAAAGTGTGAAGCATTTGTGTCACTGCAGTTAAAGAACACAACAGGTAGTTGTTTCTACTCCATTAAAACTGCAACAGTTTCCTCAGTAAACACATACAAAAAAACAAGTTTACACACCGGATTTGCTTCACCATCTTCCTCCTCTTCTTCCTCTTTGTGTTCTTCAATCTCCTCAGTGACCTCAGCCTTCGCCTCGGCTATAAGTTCCCTCAGAGGCTTGTTGTCAGACACATTTGACACAAATGAATGCTGAACAAAGGACAAAAAATAGGTTGAAAAGGTGTTACAAGATATAAAAATATACAAATGGAAACATTTAACCGCTGTAATGAAACAATTTAGCTTTGCTGGCAGTAAACAGGACACCTTACTTGCAACTAATCCCATGGATTTTCAGATATAAATTGTTCACAGTATTAAAGACTATTAAAAACA
>BJFM01002292.1:162838-185711 GCA_016586285.1 Arothron firmamentum | reverse complement strand
ATGTCCACAACCATCACCTCACCTTCTTTGTTTTAGAAATCTGCTGCACATATTCTATTGCTGGCCTTAGAAGATGTATCTTCTTGGATATCAAAACCTTCATAGGCGGAAGACCTCTGTCCTGGATTTTCAAGCCCATTGAATCTGAGACAAACCCTTAGCTGTAGTATTCCCTGTGCGCCCGTGTACAAATGTGTTCTTTCTAGCTGCCAGTCAGTAAATGGCTCCGACTTGGCTAGAGCCTATGGAAAAAGTAAAGCCTGTCCTGCTGACGTCGGCTCAGTCACAGAGGGATGAGTTGTCAGTCTTGCCAGGACACACAGTTCAGCCCCTGACACAACAGGGCTAAACAGATGTCGTCTAAAATGGTGCGAACGGCAGGTGCAAAAAAGGGATGAGGTGGGTAACAGGGATTATCTCTTAATTGACATTTATTAGACTGGGCAACTGGCATTGAAACAGGGCTTTGGAACTTCAGAATAAAATATGGACGAACACTTAAGAGTAATTGGTACCTGCAGTAGCTGACTCGCACTCCATCTGTTGTCGACATGTTTGTCCAGGCAGCGCTTTAAGAAATCACGGAATTCTGGGGACCTTCAGGGTAGAAAGATTTTGGAAGTGAACAAAAAACAAATATGTGGTTCCATTATTTAAAGGCGTCAACTCAAAAGGTCTTTTTCCGCATGGCTCACCACCGAGACGGCTGCATCAGAGTTGGAGGATCCGATTTTGCTATTCTGAGCAAAACTCTCATTGGGTTCATCTCGTGGTTGGGGGGCTCGATCTGTGCCAGTTCAATTAAGGTGATCCCAAGAGACCAGATATCAGCCTTGGAGTCATATGGACGGTCCTTAGATGTTTCACACATCACCACCTCTGGAGCCATCCTGGAAGAAAATCATGGAAAAGACTCAAGGTAAAAGGTATCTTCCAGGAAAAAAATAGGACATTGTGCAAGGAAGGCAAAAGTTCTCCCAATAACAACCCTCACCAATAAGGTGTTCCAATGAAAGAGTCTCTCCTCTGCAGTGTTTTGGTGTTTTTAGCAGACACACCAAAGTCAGCTGGAAAAAAAGCGATTTAAAGCACACCAGAAATTAATAAGTGCACCAGCCATGTCACCATTTATTTCCCACATGTACAAGACTCTACCCTACAGCTGCATAATGGTTAATCCTGCCAGTACGTGAAATGAATACAAAATAACAGAACCCATGAAAAACCATGTTGCCAGCAAATACCTTCTGTGGTTCGATATAGACCAAAAATAGCACGTTTTATTGTGAACCAGCGATCAAGTAAATGGTGCGACAGCAATACAATGGAGGCACTGTCACAGGTGGTTGTAATATATTAACAAAATCTGTAAACTCACTCATTGTCTAAACTGTTCATCATTATATGATGTTACCCTTGCATATAGAGACATGCTTTACAGATAAAATATTAAAGCTGCATTCTAAAAAATTGTAACAAACTATTCTTCGCGTAATTTATATACCATTCTTACTTCGCCTCTTGGGTTACATAATCAGATACAGCACCAAAAGTTACTTTGTTTTAAGGAAGAGAAAATGGGTCACAGAAAATGTACGTTTTGATGTCTCCAGCAACATTTAGCATACCAAGCTTGACATCCCCGTCCATTGTTAGGAGGATGTTGCCAGCCTTCAAGTCTCTGTGGATGATATGGTTATCATGGAGGTAGATGAGGGCCTGCAGAGTCTGCTTACAGACCACCCGGATCTGAGGCTCTGTCAGTGGTCTCTCCAATTCTGCAGGAAAACAGAAGCAAGCAAACGGACTCATGGAAGCTTGCCAAACGTTGGAGATTACAGAAATGTTTCAGTTTGAAGGGTCAACGTTACTGTCTAAAGATGAAGGTTGAGTTGACTTACCCAGCATGACAGCATCAACAGCCCCTCCTGCGCAGAATTCAATCAGGATCTGCCAATAAAGGAAGGGGGGAATGCACTTTTCAGCATTTGTTCTTTAAGCAAATGCTTGTTCGTAAAACAGTCCATCACATTATGACTGAATGATATTTGCTGCTACAACTTAGCAATTCATCATGCATGCAGTATACAGTATATTATCCATGACATTTGCCTCCAGGCACACTTAAAAAGGGGTACTGGTTTCCTCCAGGACCAAAGCAAAATGTGTGCAATGGTATTTATGCCCAATTAAGCAGCATAACAAAACTAAGAGAACAATTCTTTGTTACGAAACCTTATACATTCCTTTCCAATATATTAAAAAAACACATATACAATATTTCACAGCTATTTAATTATGAATTGAACATTCATTACTTATCAATTTGATATTTGGCGATAGTAATGGATTTTAAAAGTTGAAATTGTTTAATTTTAGCTTGTATTTGGAGTTTTTTTTTGTTTTTGTATGTTTGTTTGTTTTGTGAACTCCCCTAACAGTTAACAGAGTATCTATGGGTTGTAGACAATCCACATTTTCCTCTTGTATACTGAATGATGTTTTGGGCACACAACATCTGCCAGTAATTCTTACTAGATTGGCAGAAATGTGGCACATTAACTTCCATTTGTGGATCAAGACGAAGAATAGTTGACCCACATGTTTCCAGAAATCCCAAAATCTTTTGTATAAGAAATGTTGCCAGTGCTATCTGGCATGTTATGTGGTTTTGACAATGTGTTGACTGGGTTTCAAGTATCTTACATTCAATGTGGATGGATTATTAACCAAAGTAACGGCAATGAGAGTGTTTTGTTTATTAATGTGAACTTTGTGCTCATCTTCTGATAAGAAGACAACAGCTGCTTGTAAATACAACAGCAACTTGTAAATAGTGCAAACCCATAGCAACAGTGTTATATTGCCCAGAACTGGAACACAAATGTATAGAAACACATGGTTTTTGTAATTTAAAAAGCTGATTATCTAACAGAGGAAATATGCAATTTTATATTCACTTGCGGTTTTACTCTGCTGCCTTAGGTGGTTGATTACTTAGGAGAACACAATTAGAGCACAAGCTACTCACCCAGAGCCTGCTCTCATAATAAAAAGCGTCGAGCAGTTTTACGATATTCTGATGGTCACATGATGCTAGAATGTCAATCTCCACCATGTAGTCTTCCAACTCCTCCTCTGTCTTTGTGTTGATAACCTTGGCTGCAGCCAGGATTCCTGTCTGCTTGTTCTGAGCCTGTAGGATGAGATTTTTGTTGTTAAACTGTTCATTTCGCTTAAATTACATGCATTAAAACTCAGAACGTGCTTAAAGCAGATAATATTGGATGAAAAATGACAGTGTACTAAAAAGGCTTGCAGTAATTGTGCAAATTTTGTTTTTCGTACTGATTTTGAAGACCCTTTTTGGCGACCGGTGAGTGTTCTGCAGATCATGCAGGCATTTACGAAAAACATCAACTCCCATAATACTTCACTCCAAAGCAGCCGCTATTATAGCATCATGAGTAATAGTAAGGACTACCCTATAGTGATGCATCATTATAAATGGTGTGGCCTGAAACCTGGAAACAAAGAATAATGCTGCTAGTTATTTAAAGCTGGATTTTAGGGATGGCTAGAGTCATGTTTGACCACTGGAATGTGTTTAGTTTTTGAAACCAGTGATTATAGTTCTATTTTGATCATTTTTCCTTGCAGAACATTTAGTATCAGTCTTTGCAGTTGCATTGCTGTTCAATAAGCAGCTTGTGACTAATTATGCAAGAAGATTAGACATAATTTAACCACAGACATTGTTGCACCATTAGATCTACAGCAGAAAATTGTTAACACTTTAAAAAAAAAAATTATTTAGATCTCTGAAAAGAAAACTTAGCAGAGCATTCCATTATGATAACATTAGACCATACAAACTTTGCAGTTATGCGTCGGGTTAAACCAAAGTAAGACTAATCCCTAAAATGCATTAGGGTGGTGGGGTGCATACCTGACAGGTGTTTGTTACATGGAGCAATGAAAAACAGGATTATTTTAACAACAGTACATTTCCAACATGCATACACATAACCTTTGATTCATAAGCAAACACAATGCAAAGTCCAACAATGGTGCAATTTTGGTGAATTTTTTTTGGCACGTTTGATTAAACTTCGGGCGAGACAAACTAGTTTGTGACTGCACCGTCACAGGGTTCGTGTGTCCATGTGAAGGGGTAGGTCACTGAAGTGCAAGTAAGCAGTAACAGTATCCTGCTCCATAAACACACACTGAGACAGGAGACGTTATAAAATACTGGCCCACTTTAGTGAAAACAGACTTCTGTACACAAGAAAAGCTTTTGTCTACAAATATCAATTGTGAAGGTGTCACTGCCTACCTTGAACACTTTTCCAAAAGCTCCATCTCCCAGTTCTCCTATTATTTCCCATATTTCCTCTGGATTTTCATCTCTGCGAACGTGTTCGTACTGCTTCTTTTTCTTCTCGGCTCCCAATTTAAATATTTTACGGAAATTAAAAAATGCCATAATGAATCCAGCCAAAGTTATCAAATAATTGAAAATCTAAAATTATAAACTGTTATCATCTGCTATGCCAGAGCCCAGTTTAGCTAGAGTAGCATGTCTCGTGTATATTTTTTTTCTTTGATTTGGCCAACACAAATGTAGCTTTCATAATAGTAATTTAGTAACAGGACCTAGCTTAGCCTTTGACACTGTTTTGCCCAGATCAGACAACAGCTTTTCGCACGTCATGCATTGTTCTTGCCACAAAGAAAAAAAAAAAAAAAGACTAAACGTTCGCCTAGGCGCTCATTTGTGTCTATAGCCTTAAAATATTTAATTACCAAACAAAATACCAGTAATCTTAGCTAGTCGTTGTTCCATCTCCTGACGACCCAGTTGGAGGACAACCCTTTCTGACCCTGTCACCAAAAGATTCTAACGATGGGCCACGCGTTCTTCCAAACAGTTGCAATCCACTGAATTATTCATTAAGGTCCATGAGGGTAAACGTAAGTAGTTGTCTCCATGTGCTCATCTGAAACGCTGAAATCAAACATATTCCCCTTCATGTGGGACGGCTTTAACGTAGGTAATCTAGCGGATTTGGTACATTTGCGCGTTCGTGAACGCGCGCAACCGTGGGTCTTTCTTCTTACTTCTCGTGTTTGATAGTTGGCAGCGGTATAATGACAACCTTCTGCTGCCCTCACCTGTACATGAGACTATACACAGAACACATAAGGCGTGTTTGACTATACGTTTACTTTCATATATCCACGGGATAGCCACGACTCGCGAGTGACCCATTAAATTGTTTATTGGTAACAGATTCCTTTGTGTCATTCAAACTACATATCCCATAAACCATTGCGTAGCAGAGACTGCACAATACTTAAAGTAGAATATATTATTTCAATAAATATATTTTTGTAACTATGTTAATAATATTCTGTAAACGGGAACTCGGGATACTTTATTGTACTATTATAACTATTTCTTATTTTTCCTTCCAAAGGTCACGTGATTGACACTTCTCCAGTCGCTCCCTTGCTAGCATGCTGCTCAGGCGAAGTAAACACTAAAGTTACAGGCAGCCTAAACATATTCTGATTTTAGTTCACGATGAAATGGAGATGAACAAGATAGACCCAGCGGAAGAGCCCCCAACATTATTGTGGGGCTTAGACCCAGTATTTTCTGCCTGCGCCAAGTTGTACATTAAAGACATCTTGGAGATGGCAGAATCCACACAGGTACCAGGTAATATTTATAATATCAACGTTACTGTAAACATAAATACGCTTTACATTTACATTCATCCCGATTAATTACAACGGATGAAAGTAAGGTAATGCTGTTTACTTTATCTAATTGTGTGTTCAGCTTAATTTTTTAATGATTGTTTCACGCCTGGAATGTTTACCAGATATGAACAAATTCAAGAAAACAGTCAGGATATTAAATTATTTTTCCGTATTCATTTCTATTTATCAGGTATTTACTTCTACAACCTGCATCCGATCTCCAAAGTTGATGTATTGGGCACAGTGGTGTGCAAGAGAGAAAGAGATGACTTCTTCTGTTACGGAGGTGCTGTCTGTCACTGTGCACATCCAAATACAGTATTTACACAGCACAGCAAAATACTATGAATGCATGGAGGTACATGCATTCATAGTACTTGTTATAGTATTGTTTGTAGAAGTAGTACAGCAAGTTCATTTATGACTGTCTTTTGGGTCCCACATTAACAATGCTAGCGCAACAGTTTTTCAGACAGTCTTAAAAGTGTCTCAGGTGTTCTGTAAAGAACCAAAAATAAATAAGGCTTGTTTGTCTTATTTTATCTTTGTTGTATGCAGTGGATGATGGCACTGGTGTTATAAACTGCCTGTGTTGGAAAAAGGACCTATTGAAGGAGCAGGGTGAGTTTGTTTGGTTCTCCCAAGACTACACTATTTTTTTTTGACATATTTAATATTGTTTTTTGTGTTAAGTTAATAGTATCAGGTAAACATTTAAATACAATCAGCTAAATATCATTTAAAAAAAAACAACCTCAAAACTATTTTCTGACATGAAAATCCATATCTTCAAATCCAAATATTTGAAAATATTTGGATTAAAATTATTAGAATTAAACCTGCGGGCTTTAGATGGATTTTAAACAACCTGAAATCACAATATCTATTAAAGTTATTGCAATATATCAAATGTTTTCAGCGATTACATATTCCAGTGCTGTTCACTAAATTTAATATGTGATTCTAAAAGATATGTACAGTATGTATGTATCTCTTTAAATGATTTTCAAATGTTTTTTTTAACAAAGTTATTCAGATGTGTTTATTTCTTGGCACATTCCACATGATCCTGTAATTGTCATATTTTCTAGGGGGTCAACATACTGACTGTGCTCCCGGAGGCTTTAATTTAACTGCTGAGTTGGAGAAACTTAAGCAGGTCCAGTATAGCCAATGTCACCTAGACATTGGAGAGTTGCTCCGAGTCCGAGGACCAGTGAAGACATCGAAGCAACAGAGAGAAATCATGGCCTCCACCTACTGTGAGTGCAATGGCTATTCAAGTGAATTATTTTTTCCATACTACATTTTAAGACACAAAGACAACAAATATATGAGAATTCCATTGTTCAGCTACAACCCTTCTTCCATACTTACTTGATTAATTAGTAAGTCATATCTTGCTGGTATTTTAACAATTACCCTACTACTTATTTTTTTTAAGTGCTTGCACAAGAAAAATAAATATATGCTTTGTTTGAGAGTACATGCTGTTTGTTTTCTCTTCCTGTTATCATTTGTGCATTCATGTCTGATACCAGATAAAGTGAACGACCCGATGATGGCGGTCCAGATAGCGTGGATGATGGAGGTTCCAGAGATGTACCGACA
Source organism: Arothron firmamentum (assembly GCA_016586285.1). Classification (NCBI taxonomy): domain Eukaryota; kingdom Metazoa; phylum Chordata; class Actinopteri; order Tetraodontiformes; family Tetraodontidae; genus Arothron; species Arothron firmamentum. The sequence continues at coordinate 178,328 of BJFM01002292.1, read as the reverse complement.
GTGCTATGACAAACCATTTAAGCTGCAGCCTAATGCAACAGGGTAAAAACACCAATCTGATCATGCGGCAACATGGGGCTGTTGCCAGGAAAAGGCACATGAATATTTCTCCATCAAACCCTGCACATTATGTCTCATTATTAGCTGGTACACGAAGTAAAATCTTAAAATGGGTCTGCACAAAATTAACAGAGTGTGAATGCCAGACAGTTTATGATAAAAAAAAAATTCAAGTGTGTCTGTTTAAAAAAAAGTATGAAGTAAAAAGTTTAAAGTAAAAAATATTATGTAATTTAAAAGGTATTTCTTTGATTCTTTGTCTGGCAGCGAGCCTGCTGTTAGTGCCCTCAGCAAAGCTACTAATATCATCAAGGAATTCTTGAACCAGAAGTCAGTGATCAGGTTCAGACCCTACGATGTTCTGGACCTCCTGCAGCCGCTGGTTGAATCAGCAGACCAAGTATGTCACAAACTTGTTTAAACCATTTGTCTTTCCAAAATGGGAGGCATTGTCTGAAAAAGGATTTTAAAAGTCAGAATTGGAATGGAGACATTATGCCTTTAACGTTTCATTTTTTTTCCCAAGTACTGTGGAAAAAGTCGTTTGTACTGTAGTAATATTTCCCAAAAGAATTTCCATATGCAAATGTTAAGCTGCAGGTTCAGTATGATCACTTCATATGTTTTACTGCTGCTGTCAAGGAGCCTGTGGCAGGTCCGTCTGCATGTCAGCAGCTACGGCAGCTTCAGAAGGAGGCCCTTCAAATACTGCAGGATGATGGTGTCGTGTACCGCAAGCACAAATCCCAGGATGAAGTCTATCACGTGAGGTCGTCGGTTATTCCCATTTCACTTGGTTCTTTTTCGGCTTACTGTGTATGTCTTGTCCATCGCCAGGTGACTGTACAAGACAAAGATCTCATCATAGCCGTCAAAGACATTATCAGAGAAGACTCTAGGAGAGAAAAATGTAATTATACCTTCATTTTGACTTACTTTAGTTGAGTAACTGACAGTTATGTATTGAATAGAAGAACTATACTAAAAAGTTAAATTTGCTAAATAATGACTGAGTAATATATATAATATAACTGTTGTTTCAGATACTGCTGATACAATTGACATGAAACTCTAAATGCATATAAATGGTATTTAATGTTCCCACATGTATGTTGTGTGTTCATGCGTGTGCAGATGCAGAAAAAGGCTGCCACCTCCTGCACATCCTCTCTGCAGTCAGGCAACACTACAGCCTCAATGTCAGCAAGGAAGCACTGGAGCTGGTTCTAAAGTCACTTGAATGCAGTAGTGACATTGTCAGCACAAGTGATAATTATTACACTGTGTTTTAATTATCACTGCTTTCAGAGTTCTGTATATATTTTCCCACAATGTAAGTGTTCACAATTTTAATTTTATATTTCATTGTTTGTCATGAATCACAAACAATGTAGAACTGTTTTTGTAGGAATGAACTCATAATAATAATAAGCATTTTTTAAACCAAGTTGGGGTTTGTTGGGTACTTACATAAGGGTTTTAGTGGATACCAATATCAAGACTGTAGGTGTCACATTGGTGCATACTTATTGTATGAGTTAATTTATATAGCTAAACATAGATTTGTAAAATAGTCTCCATGCTCATTACGTGGATTTGCCGTGTGTACTTGGTGTTCTGTTTAATTATTTATTTCTTTTAATTCTTCTTGCTAATGTAGCAGCAGGAAGCACATGGGGGCAGTGTTTGGCAGCTAATTGGTTCTTTCACCCCAGGCAGGCTCATTCTGATTGGTCGCCTGTGAAACATCTGTATCCATAGTTCTGGTCGCGTGTGTCTCCGGCCAGAAAGCTGGTGATCGCGTCTTCCAGTGGAAAATGTCAGTGATCAATCTATTTAAAGAATAAATCTATAGAATACCACTACAGTACGGCATTTTAGCCATTTTACCATTTTATGTGTCACTGAGGCCTGTCCGTCTACTAGGGTGGATATTTGATGTCCCTTTCATAATAATGATCATAATAAAAAGTTCCGTTTTCCTTCTGGGAGACCGTATATTTTGAACGGAGTCAAGCTTCAAAATAAAAAGACATAGCTGCAGGCTCCTGCGCCTGTGGTGGAGGAAAGCTCAGGCAAATGGTTTTTTTTTTTTCTCCAGTGCTTTATTCCAAGTCGGTGTGAGAACGGGAGTGAAGCCCATCCCACTCGGGTCCCTAAATTCACTGCGCCTGCTGAAACGCAGGAGGCGTCTGGCGCTGATTTACCGGCTCACTTCTGCCTTCAATCCGCATGTTCGCCGACGCCTCTTTTATGATCCGCCGCAGATGACATAAAAGAACCCCCGTCACTTTTTTTGTGTGTGTGTGTGTGTTTGTAAGGAGACGGACCTCAGCCGCTGACCGACCTCGTGCGGACGTCGTCGGGTGCGAAAATCGGTCTGCGTCTGGACACTCGGCGGTGCGCGTCGCTCCGGCGGAGTATCGATAAGTTCTTACATCGATCGATGGTTGTTGCGTCAACGGGCCAAAGTCGCCGCCAATTTGGCCGAGGCGATCGACTGGCAGCGCGATGAATGTTGTGATTCCTCACGCCTGATCCGCACGGAGACAGAGCCTGTCTGGAGCCGCAGCAGTTGCCCGCCTCACGCCTCTATGCATAACCTCTGCAGGGTCAAGATGCAGTTTCGGACTGTGCTGGACGTCAAAGTGGTGGATGTTGAGAAGAGGCGCAGTCCGTCCAAACACTACGTGAGTTTTTCCTACCAGCTCCATTATCCTTCATGTGTTCTCCCCAATGTCCCAGTCAAGTGTGTGTGTGTGTGTGTGTGTGTGTGTGTGTGTGTGTGTGTGTGTGTGTGTGTGTNNNCAAGCGAACGTGATCTAACAGACCTTCTTATGAATAATGAATTAGACAGGATTTCCAGTATCTCAGCAGACAGACAGACAGACACCACTGTTGTTAGCTTACAGGATGGGCAGCATCCGCAGGGATACAAAATGGAAATACTTGAGAAATTCACCTTTTCCTAGTATCCTACGTTCATTTAAAGGTCCTCCTCACTCATTGTCACCTTCGTAATTTTGTGTCTGATAGTAGACATGTGACACCTTTTATTTTTGTCAAGATGTTTTCTCCCACAGTATGTGTAAGGGGAAAAAAAAGATGTTTAATTAACTCATAATAGATCTAATTTAAGTAATATCTTTCAAGTGGGATTTTAAAAGAATAAGTGTGTTTTCCAGCAAATAACCCTCCAGACCATCCCAGTCCTCAGTCTTCTTTATCAATCCCTCACTTGGAAACAAAAGAGCCTGTGTTTGGATGCTGCTCTTCAAAGCCCCAGTTCAGTCTCAGTTTGAGCCCGTCAACAAGTCACAGTAAAGGATTTGTTAACGTTCAGTTGATCCTGTAGAACATCTCGGAGCCTGATTATAGCATTTATCAACACACGTGTTGTCTTTCTGTAAAAGAATGATTTCGTAATGCTATTTGGCCATATGTGCAACTTTCTACCTTTTCTTTTACCATCCTAAAAATATGCGCCCTGCACTTTTTAAAAACCTAACCCATCTGTGCTGGATGCTTGGCTAACATTTTTGTTCTCACTGTACCTCCACATTTAGACACAGCTGAGGCATTTCAGAACCCCGAGGCAAAAATGAGCTGTATGCCCAGAACTGACAAACCCAATCCCCTTTCCCCTCCTATCTTGTTTTCTGTGTACTTTACTCATGAAGTACTACGTAAACACCTGATTCCACATAGTAGCCAAGCTCCATTTTGCCCAGAGAATTCTAAACCGGCTATTCCCATATTAATACCTCCCTCCAGGTTTGCTGTGAGCCACTTAATTTTAATTGTGTGGGTATGATTAAATATACACTTCTTTACGGCCCATGTGAGAGTATCAACTAATGTAATAACAGTCTTAAATTTACTGTACATATTAACATGGCCATGGGATTAGGTTGTGATGCAACAATGACACTGTACTTTAGCATTCCGCCTTTCCAAACACCTTGGTGCACTTGGATTATATTGCAACTTAAATTTGGGTGAGTCCGTACTCGGCTTTGGTATTTCGGAACATGTGGCATCATGCCTGGCCACAACTAAAATGGCCTATTTCCTAATGTTTTATTAATGTTTCGCAAACATGCCCAGTTGCACTTCACGGCAGTGACACATAATGTATCATGCATCTGTGAATACATCAACAAGTTATGTGTGAATTGCTTCACAGCAATCTTATTTTAGTCTAAATCTTGTTCCTTCTATTGTAAATTGTTAGATTTATTTTACAGTCTCTTACTTTTGATCAGTTATTAGCTAATGGCCGGCACTGGCATTAAAAATGATATTTCTTCTATTTCAATGGCTAAAACTGAGTCAGTTTGCCTTAGTAATAAGAACATCATATTATCTCAGTGGAATGTACCGTTAGAGGATTGAAATAGCATTTTGGCAGTGAGGAGTATCAAACCAAAGAACCTAAAACACCACATGTTCCAAATTAAGTCAGCACTTGGATCAAAATGAAACAGTTATCTTGAGGAGTGAAAATTTATTTTTCTTTTATGGGAAATGCAGTAGTATGCATGCCAGGCCAGCAGACGGCAGTGTAATGGGTTTATGCCAATAACACTTGTCTGCATATAAAAGCCTTCCTCTTTAAAGCAGCACGCTCTGAAGAGATGATGAGGTAAAATGTTAGCTCCCCAGGTGCAGTTGTTCCCCTTGCACATGCAATTTAGGTTCAAGACATGTGCAAAGCAGAGATTATCGTGTAGTCAGCCGATTTGTAGTCTTTTACATATGAGATGAGTGCAGAAAAAAAGTCTTTCAAGATCTTTGTCAGCAAAATGTCTGGCTATTTAAAAAGTTGCACACAATACACTTGATTACTGCTGGAGACACAGTGCAGTGTTTATGTTGCATTTTAATAAAACTACTCTCAAAAAAAACCCCCTTTCAATACAAGGTTATTGCTTCCAATGAGCAGATTAATATTCAGTGTAGATCATTCTAACTCTCTAGGTGGTTTTGTTCATTATTAGCCAGACCACTGCATAGTTAAAATGTAACAGGAGCTTCTTAGGGCTGAGCGGATCTGTATTTTGGGCTTTTCTCTCTCACTGGGCCAGTCTCTGGCCTAGTTTCCCCAGTTACCCTGTCTCATGAGACCAGGCAAGTCACTGTGAGAAGAAGAAAGAGAGAGAGACAGAGAGACGTAGCGAGAGAGAATGAGAATCTATGGCGCCCATTGAATCTTGCTTGTAATGTTTGTGAAACCAGCTGGAAATGCTTATGGTGTTGAAAAGGGTAAGGACATTGGGGGATTTGTCAGGAGGAAATGCTCATTGGACCATTGGGAAAGCTGGGCAGCTGAATCTCAAACACACATCTCACACACTCTCACGGACACACGTTCTCCCATGAGGAATTTGTGTGAATGTGTGTTTAGAAGAGGAGGTGATAAAAGAGAGTGCGAGGTAGCCAGGCCCCAGTCCCACACTATTTCATTCTGAGCCTCCAAAGACGTGCAGAGTCCTAGATTGGTAAACAGCATTGTTATTCTGGGCTGTACGATATCTCTTGGGAGAGCCGTTCCTCACTCGGACATTTACTAGTCAGTGAGAAATAGAAGAAAATGGGCTCAGAGGGTCCCTGTTATCAATTGGACGTGTCAAATTGAAAGACGTTGCAGACCTGGGGAGATGGTGATGGGATTTATGCTACACTGGACGTTGTTTTATGAGTTTGACAACAAACTCCTGCACTCCATGCACCTTGACTGCAACTGTAACCCATCAGCAGGATTGCCTTCCAGCAGGGTAGCAGCCATGTGGATGTGCCTGAACATGGCGCCGCTCCATGGCCTTCTTCTCAGCAGCCCGACTTGTAATTATGCTGTCCGAATGGCGAGCATGTGTGGGCATTATATTCTGGCTCGGCTCTGCTGGTTCTGCTTATGTTTGCGTGAGAAAATGACCAGAGTTTGGACCCGTGTCTTGTCCTGTGTGACAATACGCAAGACTGAGCAAGGAAGGAGAAGGAAATATGAAGATTTAACAAGAAGATTGGAGTTTAATCGCAGGTTTCATGTCTTTATTGTGAAAAAAACCCCAAAAAGACAGGAAAATAAATTTCATTCGATAGTCAGACGATGATTTTCTCAACAAGGGTCCTTAGACATTTTGTGAAAGGTAGTTTAAAAAAGTCTACAAAGGTTCATTTGGATTTGCCATACAATCGCGTTATTGTCAGAGATGCAGAGAACATTATTGGGCTGTTCCAAAGTGGAAAGGACCACATCTGAGGGAATTCAAGGCGTCAGGCTGGTGTCTGGTTCTTACAGGCAGCTGTTCTAACAGCTGGAACAAAAACCCAGTCAGAGGACAGTTTCCAGGGGTCTACACTTTATTTCACTGTTGTGACATAGCGTAGCCCCTGAGAACCTGCGTAGAGTCATTCATCACTCTTTATTTCCGTTTGTTAACCATCCTGGGTTAAACTGTTAAAGTGTTCACGCTGGGGAAAGAAAAACAACTCCCATGCAGATGTTTCTTTTTTTCATCTGTGTTTTTCTTGGTTGTGCTCTTGTGGCCTGAAAATTGGATGTTTTATAAGACTCGTTAAATATAGTCGTTTAGGCGGAGTTCACTGCATTTTGTGGCCAAGCTCACATGCTGACACTCCACACTTTTGCCTTCTGTGAGACAAGTTCTTGCCTTCTTCAGAAACCGTAAGTTATTCTCTCAGTTTGTTAAATATATAAATTACCTAAAGAAAACCAAAAGCTAATATTTATGTTATTGGGGTAATACAATGATGAAAGGTAAGCATGATTCAGACTCATTTGTTTGGTTGGAAGAACGCTTGTTTCCTTTTTCGTGCATTTTTTGAGCATTGATAAAATAATATTTTTGTTTTCAGTTATAAAGGACTTTTTTCAACTCTGGCTTTGTGTGTGGGAATAACTAACGCACAAGCACATTTCTTTTTCATCTAGGAACATTCATGCCCCCGAAACCTTTTATTGAGTTCTTTGTGAGATTAGTTTTTTGATATCATATAATAGAAATTGATTATTAGCATTTGAGTACTGAGGAGTCATGAGACAGTCTCTGCTAAATGTGAAGCTGCCGTTTTCTGTAACAGCGTTGCCGGTGAGATAGTTGTGGTCGAGCTCACGCGCGCCCAGGCCGCGCAGGAGTTGTTTGAATAGCTCTAAAATCCAAAGACCACAGATACGGCGCTTCTCCACGTGAGCCTTTCTGCTTCCTCCTCACCCCGATTTCAGCCTTCATCGTGGAATTTATAAAGCGCTCTATCGGCCCAGACATGCCTGCTGCGCAAGAATGTCACACAGCAATCACAAGATTGTGTCTGACTTTTGACGAGCTTGGTTTTTGTGCTTCCAACAGTGTCACAGCAGCAGAGCTGATAAAATGCAAGGCTTTTTGAACATATTTGTTAGTGTTTCTGCTGCTGCTGAGATATTTTAACCAACATTTCAATGAGGATTTTCCATTTATTTATAGTACTGCACCAGACGATAATGTGATGTATAAAATTTGCTTAGTGTTTTTGATTATTATTATTGTGTCCTTTTAGCTTATTTATTTAAATATCACAAAGAATCTACTGTAAGTACTTCAGCTGCAGGATTCAAATCGGGTGTGATTCGATTGTGAGATGTACTTCAGTCTGGTTTTAGAGGCTGTAGCCCAGACTGGGATCATTCACTGCCTGTGTTGAGCCAACAGGCTCTATTAAGGAGCAGGTGGGGGTTGCAAGAGGTTTAGAATAGAGCGTTTGGACAGGCGCTGACTGTGGGTGGTTACTGGTTGTGTTTTCCACCTTGGGTGCCATCATGTATCCATCGTCTTCTGTGGCATGGATGTTTTTAATAAGTTCACAGAACATGTTCCAGCTTGGATATGTTACACCTTAACTCAGCACGGATTTGCTCCTGAGTCATATTTAGCTGCACCGAGGCCTGATAGGAGAAGGCGGGCATACTGATAAGGTCAGAGGAAATTACTTGCAAGGTGTTGGTGTACTGTACACTGGAGCTGGACTAATAACTCAGTCAGGCTGAAACAGACAAATATTTACTGCTGTATTGCTAAATCTGTCAGTAAAAGGAAGATAAGTGGATCAGAAAGAGGCCAGATGTGGTTGATTTCACAGTATATTAGAGGTGATAATTAGTGGAGTGCAGGTAATAGAGGTGCATGAATAGACACTGCGAAATGTGGATTACAAGTCATTATAGTGGTATCAGAAATTCACTGTGCTTCCAGCACATACACAATAGTATGATTATATGTTACAGCAAAATTTAAAAGATCCTGGTCATGAGAGGGTAAAAAAAAACAAAACCTTGTTTTCAGGAGGGGCCAGAAATGAAGAGCCTCATAAATCCACTTTTGTTCTTTTTTTTTTTTTTTTTTTTAATCGTAACTGCAGTAGACAGAAGCCCAGGGAGCTCTTTTTTTAAATTTTTTAAATTTTTTTTTATAACATTCAATGCCAAAAGTAGCTGAATCGGTGGCACCCCAGTGAGCTAATAGCAGGCCTGTCAGTGTAGCTCGATAGCTTTTTGTGTGCTTCCTTTCCTTCCTTGCTAGTAGCAAGGATCAGTTTAATCCAGCTGGTCCCTCGGCTTTGGCAGCATCCTTCAGGCTTCTACCCTTTTAACTGCAATATTTACCTTCACCTCAGCTATCTGTTTGAAGATCCTCAGGCCCAGGTTCACAGTCCAGTGGACATCTTTATCTAACCTGAATGAGAAAAAGCAATATTTAGGTAACATAAGGCAGTTTATGTGACACTGCTATATGACATGATTTGATAATACTAGTATCCAGCATTGGTGTTTGTGAATTCACTGTTTGTGATTGTGCTGCCATGGAGATTAGCTATGTCCAGTTGAACTTGCTGTTGCAAGCATTAATACTGAGTGTGTACCGGTTGACACAAAACAAGACATTTTTTGTTATGTAGAGCATTTTTAATGTGATTAATGACAGTAAACTTTATTAAGGTGATGGTAATGTTACTTCCATCCTCCTACTGAATGTAAAGCAGCTCTGTCTCAGTCTCATTAGGCCTCTCAGAACTACTTCAGTAAAGGCCATAAGGTCAGCATGCTGGTAATCAAACAATGATGTCACCGTTTAAAGTATTAACCTCACTGATCGACTGATATGTATGTGTCGTGGAAGGTCTCCGTTGAGTCACTTTGGGTGTTTGGTCTGTCAGTTTTCCCAAAAACGTGCTGTAGAAACGACATACTGGATCCATGTTTTTACTTTATTGCACAGTATCCCTCAAAATGCAGCAAAGAGGGATTGGTAAGATGGCAGCCTCTTGCAAAATCCTTGTCACATGTTTAATTATTGCATTTGGTTTAGTTTATGACCCCAGTTCTTAACATGTTTCTTGTCTTGACAGGTGTATCTCATCAATGTCACATACTCTGACAACACCTCTCACATCATTTACAGAAGATACAGCAAATTCTTTGACCTCCAGGTAATCATCCATCACTCACAAGCTTCGTACTGTTACAGGTGGGGTTTCTATTGAAATCCTTTACTTGTTTTCATCTAATGCATTCTGAACCTGTGAACCGGCACAATTGTTTGTACAGATTAATCTGCAAGCCTTGTGACTTTTCCCTGCAGTTGTGTCTGTATTCCACCCCTTGACACCTTTATGAATCACTGTGTGGGTTAGTAATTGATCGGGGAGCAGGGGAGATATGGCTTGTATCTGTCAGCTGTATGGAGTTGCACCAATATGCCACATCTCTCTCGCACTCTGTGGTGTCTCTATATTTTTACTTTTCCTTTTTTCAGACCCGTTCTCTCTCATCTCAACTCTGCCTTACCTTCTACATGTCAAGGAGCTGACAGCCCTTTTTATGCTACAAGCAGGAAAATTTAAAAGGAAAATCAATGTAATGTACTGAGCTTTATGGCAGTTTTTAAATGTAACCCCCACATGAAGGAAACTTTTTTGTTCCTGTTGGAGGCAAGTTTTATGAATGAAGCAGAGTGTTGCTCTGAAAGAATTGCACTGTACCTCTTCCATGAAGAATTCCGTACGATTTGAATCTTTGTGTGACAAAGATGGACCATCAGCCTGCAAACCGATACCATATGTACATTGGACCAAAGGGTCACCAGTAAATATGTTTGGGCTGCACTGAGAAACTTACAGGGGGCAGAGATAAATAGTCCTAGTGTGCTAGTCTCACATGAAATGATGTCTCAGTGAATGGTGGAAGGGTCCTTTCTGAAAGGTCCCATTGATAAACATCAACCAATGACAGTTGGAACACAGACCCCCCCACCAGCTCAGTAGTCCCCAGGTTTAAATATATGAAAAAGCAAGCAGGGCATGTCTGCGTCTAACAGCCTGTTCTGCCATTGTGTTCACATCACGCCAGAAAATTATTGTGTTATTTATTGTTAATTATTGTGTTCTAGAAATAAAAAAGTCATTCTTTATCTATATGAAGTTTATTCTTTATAATTAAAATTCAGCCATAATGGATGTGTGTGTGTGTGTGTGTGTGTGTGTGTGTGTGTGTGCGTGCGTGCGTGCGTGCGTGCCTGCCTGCCTGCCTGCCTGTATTTGCTACATATAAAATGCTCATGTTTTTAAGGTTGAAGTTAGAACTGGCTTTAGGTTCGGGGGTTAGTTGGGGTGACTAGGGTAGCTTGCCTGGTAATGTATTATGTCTAGGAAAGCCCCCACAAAGATATAAATGCAAAGATGTGTGTGATGGACACACACACACACACACATACACATATATCCACACTCTTTGGCTATTTTAGCCAAACCCCCCCCAACATTCATCATTTACAGGCAAGACATCAAGACAGAGAGAGCAGAGCTCCGTCTCACCACTGCTACAGCCTACACACATTGCATGTTGCCGAGGTTACACTTCAGGCCATCACGCATATTCCTGGCACAATTTAAATTTATGTGACCGTTTAAACGAATTGACATGTCACCCACCAAACGCGGAGTTGATTCATTCACCGTGCATGGATGCGGTTTTGGCCCATGCAGACCCTGAATCATCAGTGAGATTCACGTGTCCTTGGGTCAGAACTGCTTCAGCCAGAGGGGCTGGTCAGAAAGGAGGAGCGGTGACAGGATGGTAAGACTTGTCTTCCTGGGAGGAATGTAGCAACGGGGACAGCTCTGAATGTTATGAATCTGATTATGTTAATGAGAACGACAGTCTGACCAGAGGCGTCGATTATTAAGATTCATGCTGTTGTTGCTGACAACGTACAAACGAAGATTAGACAATATTGTGATTTTTCTTGCGGATTTCTTCAAGGACATTTACTATAAATCTTCCCTCATAAGCATATTTGAACTTCTGAGAAATGGCTGCTGATGATGGTTTTTGTATTTAAGTGCTGGCATGGCTCCACATGTGAAGCAACATACTGTACTGCAATTACTTAGCCTTAGTTTTTTTATTCTGTCTGCATGCATGCACACATGCAAATGCATCTGTTTTTCTTTTCACAAAGTCTGACCTCATCTGAGATATACAGCAACTGAATATTGCGCTCACACAGATTTAAATGTTGCTTCTAGGAAGAGGAAGAAGCCAGTGAAAAGGAGTATAAAAGAAAAAAAAGGGAGTGGTGCTCTTTGTCCTATACTCCCATCCAAGAAGTATTTGGTATGATATTAGTTGATGAACTTGATCCATATGCAGTTGGTCTCAATATTTACCTGCGTTGTATCGTATATCCCACCCTGCCAGCAGGAAAAGGCCAAAATAAGGCATATAAACACACCAGCTCAGAGTGTTGGGGTGAAGGTCAGTTGGGGGGATATCACTTCCATTTATGGGGAAAAAAAACATGCGTGTCTTACTCAGCTAAAATGTTAAAATGTTAAAATGTTAAAATGTTATTTGTAATCATTCAGCCTTGACTAGAAATAATTGATAATAAGTCACTGGCCATGTTACAGCTCGCTAACTGTCCCTATCAGGCTTCTTTTCTATACCTTCTATGACAGTTGTGTGTTTTCCTTAATTTTGAGTGATTATTAGCCTGAAAAGTGCACCCTCATTTTGATCACCTAAACCAGAGGTTTACAGAAAACAAATGAGGTGCTGTTGCTGTGAGCAGGTGGAGGTGGAGACGTGGAGACCGCAACAGGGTACTTTTGGAGCGCGAGCAGGGAGGAAGCTGCTCTTTGGCAGCAGATCAGATAATACAAGTGTTGATCAGCTCCTCACATTTACTTGTTGATACTAGACTTCTAAGGCCCTTGAGAAGTGGAAACAGGTACTTGGTTTTGATGAAAAAGAGAGGCGGGATTGAGCCATTTAGTACAAAGACATGGCATTTGACTTTAGAGTTTAGTATTACTCGGGGTTTTTTTTATCCCTTTATATCTGCCGCCACATTCTTTCAACTCATCCATCAACTCTTTCCCTTTCCCACACCAGCGTCCTCTGGTTTCTTCTCGGCTTCTTCTTTCTTTTGCTGATCTTGACTGGAGATGTTTCTGTTATGATTTATAACAGGTTGTTATGTTTGCGCTCAAAGTAGGCTATGCTGTATGCATATGTGATCCTGCTATTTAACCATGTAATCGATGTGCAAGAGTTTAAGTTTAGTTTTCTGTAGCTCAGAGGGTTTTGCTCCATGTAGTTGAATTGGCATTAATGGAAATTAAACTTCAAATTGAAGCATTTATGGTCTGTAAAGAAAAAGCTACATTTAAGAAAAGTAAAATGGAATTTGAAAGAATGCAATTCATTGCATTAACAAAAAAAAGTCAGTGATCTTTTTCAAAGGGTCATGGATTTCAGTTATTTGTGACCTGGTAGTTCAAAGCAGTGACAGTCAATTTCAAACATTTTAAATTCTAAACCGGAGTATGAAACACTTGGAGCCCTAAATGAACCAGACACGTGCTCACATAGAGGACATTGCCGTATGACCCCCTCTCTCTGGAATAGACCGTGGTTTGGCTACGCTGTCGAGACCTGTCCTGGCTGTCAGCAGGAAAACTCACTATAGCCTCTCTGTTCCTGCTGGACCCTGGTGCAGAGAGCCATGGCTCCAGAAGCAGGTTGGCGTATTTACTCTGCCCAAACCAGTCATCAAATATGCAAGTTTGGCAGTCAGTTTAATGTGAAGGAGCTTACAGTCATCTGGAATATATATAAATAGGTGTTGTGGTACTTCATCCATTTAAAAGTGCAATTAATCTTGGCCTAAACATAAATAGTCGAGCAATGATTAATGTAATTTTTTAAATTTCCCCTGCTGTAATTATTTATATTGATGATTTTTCCGGTGTTTATAGAACTTTTGTAACCATTATTCCTGGTTGGCAACTGGTGACGTGCTGTGATGTCCATGGCTGGACACTGGCAGGGTCAGACGAAGGTGATTCACCATCTATGTTCTAGTTAATAATAAATCTGTTGATTACGCTTGTTTGGCCTGTAGCTTCAGTGACAAATGGATATAACTATATTACCTAATAAAGTATTGTAAATATGGAGGGGGAAATATATATATTTGTGTACATGGCAACAAATTAAAAGTAAGATGCATAATAAGCAAACCTACACGTATAAAAACAGGTAGTACAGTAGAAGAGGACTGGGCGAGATTTGGAGTGAAGTGAGTGCTAGCACGACTAGAGAGTTTTATGTCCACAGTTCTGCACAGGTGGTTCGAATTCCCCGTGATGGCAGTTATTTTGTTTTCTGTTTTTCTTTTGAGATGAACGATCGTTTCGTTGACTTCTGCTGCCACTAAAGCTTAAAATGAAAGAGAAGTCAACATGATTTCGAACATAAACAGTGACGCATAGGTCGGAAAGGGAGCCGATGTGGGTTGGGCGTCAGGTCAGGAGTCTCTTGAAGCGTCACTGTGGTCTGTGTGGGTTTAAAATAAGGTCAACAATGGAGACGGTCTGAAACATTTTTAACCTCACTCCACTGCTGAGGTTTTCTTTTAATACACAGCCATCAGACTCATACCCCCAGCATGGCCGCAGTTGCCAAGTTTTAAGCTGCCATATGTGTCCAGCCTCTCCATCAGGTCTGCTCCCCTCTGTAAATTGTCCTGGTCCCTCTTTCCTCAGGCCGCAGCAGTTTCTACAGCCTCGACTGACAAATGAACGACAGGCGGTCATCACATCCCTGCACCTGTTCTCCCAGCAAAACAAGGGGATTTTTCCACTCGCCAGTGGGACCCCAACTCCAGGGCTCCACGTGCCTGTCCCTCACACGCATTCATCGTGCAAAATAGCAAGATATCATATTCCATCCTGATGTAAGGTGCCAACCGGGGAGTGTCCAGTTCTGGTGCCAAGGGTGGAAGTTTATATTTAGAAGCACAACTGTGGCTGATTGTGGATGGAAAGGAATGCCTTCCCTCGCTTAAGCTGATCACAGACATCTTGCCTCTTTAAAACTGAATATTGCAAAGTGTTAAGGCGCGCTGGGCGTTGTGCCCGGTGGTTTTCCGTCCATCTGTCTTTAAGATTTGCACTATACCAGAAAACCTAGAGGTGGCATGTTGGGAATTTTGTAAAGCCTGTGAATAAAATTCATAGGAAATGTCATATTTCCATCTGAGAGAGGATATGTGTTAGCTTCATACTCAAAGTGTACCCCTGCAGGTCCATAAGCAGTAACCTTATCATGTCAGACTCTGACACTTGTGAGAACAGGCCTGCTGATTCTCTGCCCTTGTCACCACATCGCTGTGGAAAAGGTGTGAAGATCACACGGCTGCCTATCGCAGAGGATGAATGTGTGCGTTTATTCTTTCTGTTCCACTATAGCGACGCCTGGGGTAAGCCCTTATGGTCACATGACCATCAAAATAAGATAATGAGATCATAACACCCCACTCAGTTGGAGTATGGCATCCCCAAGGTTTATGCTGGAGCGATCTCACAGTTCTTCATGTGGAAACTCTGTCCTCTACACGCGTGGATGACATAGAGGAACAGTCTAAGTCTTTGTTTTAATATCGACCTTATTACAGTAGCAGACTTTTACTTCTGTTTTTTTTTTTTCCATCAATATGAGCTCAGAAATTTCCAGGTAATTCTTCCATAATGGTCACCTTTATATATGATTTGGTGCATATTTAATTATGCCTGAAACTCAAGAAGCCCAAAAGTAATGATACAAATGCACGTTCCATCAATCCAGGTGAACGAAAATGTGGGGTGAAACTTATGAACTTGGAATACTTGTGTATTTGAAGTGGGGTCATTGTAGACTGGTAGGCTTTCAGCAGCTTTGAGAGCAGATTTCTCTTCAGTTGGGCTATTGTGATGAGTTCACTGGTGGTCGCGTACCTTGATAGAGACGCCCTGTTGTGTCATAAATGCTGTCATCTATCGATCATTTTAAGGTACATCTTCGGACACGTTGAGGTGCATGAGATGCAGA
>BJFM01002292.1:152260-162815 GCA_016586285.1 Arothron firmamentum | reverse complement strand
GAGAGAGAGAGAGAGAGAGAGAGAGAGAGAGAGAGAGAGGACTCTTAACAGTTTGCTTGAGTTTTTTTTAACCCACCTGAATCCCAACATTTATACCAGTGGTCCAGCGCTATGCAGAATCATCCAATCACATCGACTCACAACTGTTCCTCACACTCTCTCTCTGCTGGTTACCAAGGAGACAGAGAAGAAAGGTCTGTGAAGTAGAGCAATGGCTTGGCATTATTTATTTATTTGCAAGCTAATGGATCTAAACAATAGTTGTTATTTTATTTTATTTATTTTTTTAAAGGCAGAGTGCAATGTGCATATGAACAAGTACCCGTATTTTTGTCACCCCCTCCTCATTATCCTCTGTGATCCCACATTTTCTGGCTTGATAAAAGCAGACTTCCTTTTGCCAGGAATCCATCAGCAGGGACAGGAAAGTGTGTATTTTCAAGGATCTCTGAACTAGCTGGATACTGCTTTGAATAATGACTTGATTTGGATCCAAGTGGGTCAATGTAAAAACACCACGCTCACACACACCATTCTCCTCCATTTTCCTTATGTAAGCGTGTACAAAAAGAGCCCAGTCATGTTTGAAATGTGCTTGTCATCTCTGGCTGCAGTGTTGAGCGTCCATCCTCCCCTGTGTTTCTCTCAGGATAATCCTGCTTTTTGAAAAGTTTCTTCGGTGGACGTCCAAACAGCTACGCCAGCTGGAGGTTTTGTGCAGCAGCTGACGTTTTGCAAAATGGCGGCTTGAGAAAGGATGTGTCGGCTAGGCTTGATCAAACGCGTCATCGTTCTCATCTCTCCTCCTGGCTGTTCTTAATAGTGGATAACTCTGGCTATACGCGTCTAAACCTGTTTCCCAGGGCTTGTTTTTTTTCTTACCTGACCATTGGTCCGTTCCATGTGGGAACCTGTTTGTAGGGGCATCTCTAGTCCAAGCTCTCACTAGCAATTAAATCATTAGTATGACACAAGCATGAACATGGTGAAAGGAGGGAGCTCTCTCCTTTGTTTCAGATTCACTTTCTGTCATGTGTCCCACCCTATGTTGTAATCTGATTAGCTCAAATGTCATCTGTGAATATTTGTCTACAACTCTTTTTGCCTGACAATGCGGAAATCTTTCTGCCTAACAAATATAAACCCCTGTACGCTGTCATTTTCCTCTGTTCCTTTATTCCATTGCATTTAAAATTAAACAATAATAATAACAAACACTCATAGTAAAACAACCTTTTTCTCTCATCAGATGCAGATACTTGACAAGTTCCCAATCGAGGGAGGGCAGAAAGACCCAAAGAAGCGCATCATCCCATTTCTCCCAGGTAATAGCCTGCACCATATCTCCAGCTATACAAACAGGCTCCCATATTAATTATGTATAGTCTGGTGCTAGAGCAGACTCAACACTGGTGACTCTGCGCGTTCGAGTAAAATTGTTGACAAGGCAATATGTGTGCTTTTTGGATCTCAGTTGTATCTGCATGTCCATGTGATTTACACTTTGTCTGTTTTCATATTGATTGGGATCATTCCACAGTGACACGTGCTGCAGGCTTGTGTCGACCTGGAGCACAGCTTGGGAGTAATCAATGGTCGGTGTTTAGGAGAGTTCAGTGTCTGGAGTAGAAGAGCTGACAGTGATATGGCCATTTACAGTCTGCGTGCATGTGCACGTGCACACATATTCACCTGCATGCTTCCCAGCCGGATTTTATGCTGAAGGGGCAAAAGCTGGAAAGTCAAACGGAAAAGCTGTTGTGTATTTACTGCAAAAGTGTGTATTTTAATAAATACTTTGTTTAAGCCCTGTGGCAAGCACATGGGCTCATCGACTATAAATGCTGTCTATGTCTTCTGATGGCCTCCCCCTCATTCTCAACACACACACACACACACACACACTCACAAACAAAAATAAATGGTGTAACCAAAAAGTCATCTCGGGTGTGATGTGACGAGCATCAGCTGAAAACTGTGCTGCCCTCCGGAATTCAGTAAAATGTGTGAAGATTTTTTGAAACAAATAGGTTGACATGTGTGTATAAATAGAATAGATATTGGTTTGTTTTTTTATGGAAACCCCTTTCACAGGCAGGGGTCATGGGATCCATGATGCAGTGGGGGGAGTTTGAAGAGATGTCTTTTGCCATGAAATCTCTGCCCTTCCATTACTGCCACCTGCTGTTTAATCAGGGGTTTACATGAAGTGTAATTACAATTTTCCTTTGGGCAGGACTGCGTTCACATGAACCTATTTTCATACTTTTCTCTCTGTTCTGTACATCTCCAATACTCATTTTCTAAACATCTGATTTTGATTACGAATTCCGTTTCCTCCTCTCCAGGAAAAATCCTGTTTCGTAGGAGTCACGTGCGCGATGTGGCCATGAAGCGGCTGCGTTTCATCGACGACTACTGCAGGGTAAGACAGAGTGCAGACATCCGTCAGTTCCCCCTGTCTGCTTCGAGGGACTCTAGGGAATCTCAGCCTGTGAAAGGTCAGGAGGTTGTGACCCGCGCTGTGATTTCACATGCTCAAAACTTGGGACAGTGAAGAACTCCGAAGTGCTTTTACGTGTCAGATATTTGAAACCTTTCTGTGACTACGCCTGAGGGGTTTTCAATTAGAGAAATTATCTGACCTACTTCTGTACCAGTCATTCAGACATTTATCTGGAATCGTTGTTGAAGAAAAGCTAGTATGACTTAGTATCCTTGCTCTAAAGATCGCTGCAGGGTGCTCAATATTTGCCCATTCATAGGAGATTGGACTTCCTTCCTGTCCTCTCACTTTTATATTCGTCCCAAGTTCAGATCTTTTCCTTTGCTACGCCTTCCCCACTTCCTTCCTTTCTGTTCACACAAAGCCATACTACATTGGCAGTAGTGTGCACAAGATGCATTGAACTACTTTGGGGCTGTAATTTCTGTTTTGGGGCATGCAGAATTAAAGTGGCATTGTTGGCGTGCTTTGAAAAAGGTAAATGTTGTATTAGTTTGTTAACTGAGACCTTTTTTTTTTTTTAAAAAAACAAAGTGAATTAAATATGCACCATTACCCAAATAACCCGAAGTGCTGCAATGTTTTGTGTGGCACGCTGTTTACTTCATAAATCCTTTTTATTGGGATCATGGTGAAGGAGGAATTACTCAGTGTCCTGCAGAAGGCTGTGAGAGAGCGGCGGGTGCACAGTCATGACCACAGGGCTCTCTCCCTCTCTCTCTCAGTAAGATGGGATGTGATGAATTAAATATGAAGGTATAAGCCCGAAAATGTGATTTACAAATGCGACTGC
The DNA here is from genome assembly GCA_016586285.1 of Arothron firmamentum. Lineage (NCBI taxonomy): Eukaryota > Metazoa > Chordata > Actinopteri > Tetraodontiformes > Tetraodontidae > Arothron > Arothron firmamentum. The sequence goes on along the minus strand of BJFM01002292.1, from coordinate 159,516 downwards.
ATAGTCCCTTGGCTTCACAGTGCTATTCAACCATGCACTCAGAACCAACAACTGTAGACATAATGGTAGAGACAGATTTCTAATGAAGATGAGGGTTTGTGGGACGTTGACCCCATCTACAGCTCCCAGGTTTGTTTGAGTCACCTTAAACGCCCCTCACACATGCTTTTGACCTTTATTGATGCGGCCACGTGTTATAAAATATGGTTCTATTATCTCAACATATTATTTAATCCTATATTAAATCGAACATCTTCAGCTTCTCCTTTGTCTCCCCTCAGGCTCTGGTGCGACTCCCCCCTCAGATTTCTCAGAGCGAGGAGGTGCTGCGCTTCTTTGAAACCAAGGCTGAGGACCTTAATCCGCCAGTTGAGTGAGTGTCAAAGTTTGCAGCCTGTGCACACCCGGTTGTTGACCAGCATTACAATAAGCAGCACTTCCAAGAACGTTTTCTGGTGTCCATTGAATTCCACCCACACAAACATTCTTTCTCTTTGAATCCAAAAATCTCTAAAAATCTGCTCTCTCCATGGTGGAGGGGGAGCTAATGGATGTGCGACTGATGTCTTTCCACACAGCAAATAGCGACTTTGGGTAGTTTTTAATTAGACCACATGCTCTTCTCTCCAAACCTAAAATGTTGCTGTGACACTATTCATTTATTTATGTGATGCAGCTCTCCAAGTCTTTTAAATCCGGGCTGCTTCTTTTTTTCCAGTTACTTGTCTTTACCCTCCCTTTCCGCCAATTTAGAGATTTGTCTTCCCCATTATTTGCCTGTATAAGAGAAGGATGAAGATTTTTAGTATTAACCTTGATATTTTCGTTAGTGCGGTTTAACGCCTTCACTCCACTTGCATTTTTTTTGCATTTGTTGACAAATTGCATGAATTTAAGAGCCTTGATGAACAGCTTTTGCTTTTCATCACATTTCCTTTTATCTCTCTTCCACTATGCTCGTGTCTCTCCTCCCTCTTCCTTGACCTCTTACCTGCATGAGCTTTACTCTCTCCTTTATATTCCAAATGTATTTTAGCGGATATGAAAAGAAGTGCGAGTCCTCTTGTCAGATGTTGTGGGGAAGATGTAATCTTAGATGTGCTTCTCAATTACACTGCTAAGTCTGCTACAACATGAGGTACCCACTAACCTTGGATATTTATCACTTGATCAGATTCAGAAATAACTAAAAATAATTTAAATGCGCCATAAATCAGGGCCTTTTGACAGCCACAGCCAGACTACGGAAGCTCGTGGAGAAAAGCAGTGAGGTCTTAGCAGTGAACCTAGAGTAGCTTCTCAGGCCTGATCGGCTGCTGCACAGATGATGTCCTGGAGCTATTCTGCCTAATAATCTGGTAGCTGAAGTGTTGTCGTCGTGGCGTCATGTGCCTGAGGAAGCGCCACGCAGTCGGGTTAGGATCAAGTGGGGCCAACATATGCTCACATGGCCTTTCTGTGTCTCTGCAGACTGTCTGAATCAAAGCAGAAAAATCCTGCGGTGTGTGTGACCCGTCTGCTCTCCGAATTAAAATATAGAAAAGGTTCTTTGTTTGATGGTTAGCAAGTCATCATTATTCAGAGGATGTGACTTCTGTCCCAGTGTAATTGGATGGGTTGCATCCTTTCACTGCTCATAAAGTATTTGCACTGGGAATAATTAACTCTTGACTGGCCCTTGAGTTTTTTTGTTGTTGTTTTTTTTAATGTCCTCAAAAAGGGCTTTAACATTTTAACCATGATTATTTCGTCAACCATGAATACCAATTCATTTTAGGCTTGCAGCTAGACTTGGGTTCTCTAATCTCTGCATGAGTTGAATCTAATCACATATTAAAGATTCTGTTTCAATTCAGTTTTATTCTACAAACTTTTTCAGGCGAGAACAGGAAATTTCTGTCACGTTCCGGCTATTCTTTCAGGTGCTAAGTGTTTCTTTTTCACTGTCCAATAGTCTTGAAACATTACTCTTGCATTCCTCCTCCACCTTCCCACCTCCATCTGTCTCCTCCCAGTCAACTCTCTGTTCTGCTCCGTGCACTGTGAGTGGGAGACAGACGGGACTCACTCAGCCTTAATGGGAACGCTTCTCCACTCCGATCCCCCTTTGGGATCAATATCATCCGCAGGAGACTGCACAAATGCAACGCAGCATCAGAAGGGTTAAACACTTTAAGTGTGTCGGAGTGGCGAGGAGCCGTCAGATGGACGTGCGTTTTGTGTGCATGTATGTGCTCATCTGTGTACTTCAAACAGAGGAGCTGCACAATTCAGGCCGTAAGCGTTTAAAATTAAATTTTTACATCTTAGCCGTTTGGCTTTTCCAGCTGGGATTGTTGACTGACTACCAAACCTCCCCCATTTTTTCCTTTCATTGAGCATTGTTGCAGTTATTGAACTGTGCTGTTAAGTGCACGTCACTGGCGTGCTCCTTCCTCTACACTCGATCAGGGTTTTGTGTTCAGCTGTAACTGATAGCTTCGGGAGTGCCGTTGTGTACTTGAGTGGAATTCATTGAGGGGGCTGCACAAACCTAACAGGATGATGAAGTATGTCCACTGTCAAGTCCTGATAAAGGAGGAAGAACATCGAGATGACAGAGAAGGTGAAGAGACCAAGAATTGGAGAATCCAAGGCCGGAGGTGCACCGGCTATCCTCTCTTAGCTCTGCAGAAGATTTATAACTGGTCAAACTACGAGATACTGTACACTGACATTCCGATTACTGTGAGGTCTACAATCTGACCCCGCGGCCATCTTTATAACTGGATCGACATCTGACATTTTATTTCACAACCATTCTATGTATTCTTGTTAACGCAGCAATGCTTTTTACGCCGCCTTTTTCTCGCGCTGTTGTGGAAGATTGGATTTCCCGAGGATGATCCACTCAGGAAACAGATCCACGTCTCTCACAGTGCTACACCAGTTATAATCCCATCCATCAACATTTTGTCTGCACAGAACCTGAACAGATCCCACTGACTGCAGCAGTTTTCTCTGCCAGTGTTTGGGGGGCACTGCCCCCTGTTGGCGGAATCAAGCACTTGACCTGAATTTTTCTCCAAGATGGTGTTGCCCATGTGCAGCCGTCAGTGGGCCTGTTTAAATGATGATTAAAACATTAATCCATAAAGTCTAGTTAACATGTTTTATTCCTTTTTTCAGGTTGTTTTGTTGTCCCCCTCACAGCTACTTACAATGTAGCATAAGTCTCTAATGAAGCCTTAGCTCAGCACACAATCATAATCCGACAACTCCTGAAATCAAACGGATTTTTATGGTCATGTAAACAGGCCCGCTGATATTTTAAAGACGTCTTTCCCAGGGGAACCGCTTGGTGTGAAGTTCCTACAGATTTATTTTAGTACTGTGCCCACAAAATACATCCATGCGTCTCTAGTAAATCCCTTATACTGTCAAACACTATGAAAGGACCTTCCATGTCATTTTAATTACATTCTTTTCGTCATATTGTCTTTCTTAACATGAAACAGTAAAATGTAGGTGTATGCTCTTTGTGCGTCTTATTCCTATGTGGCTATACAAAAGGGTATAATCCTCATATATGACTTGGCAACAATCAATGCCAGTGTGCGGTATTTATGGCTGTGTTTTTTAAGTTTTTAAACATCGTGCTTTTTTTGCAGTGTCCACAAGGTAGCATATAAAAATGCAAACGGCTGTATCTAGTCTACTTCGTCATAGGCCTTGTCCTTAAATATATACTCTAGTCAGCTTCTCAAGGATTCCCCCCAAGCCTTTATCCCCATTACAGCTTCCTGTGTGAAATCAATTTCCAGTGAATAGAATTTGGATGGATGGAAGGAAGACAATCCCAATTCCCTGCTCAGTCTTCTTATGCTTTGCTAAAAAATTGCTCACTGCCGACCATAGGTCATGTCATGAGACTCAAGTGTAGTTATCATCATTTATCATATCCCTCGCAACCCTTTGCATGAATAACAATGGAGATTGACCTTGGCTGGTGCCTCGAGGAGAGAGGTTTCAGAAGATTATCATATTATTACTGGAACTAACTAAGCCCTCATGTGATTGGTCAGCTTTTGGGCTGCCTGATGTCTAGTTGACAATGCTTGCTGCTTTTAGGGTAATTATACAATGGTGAAACTGTGTTTCTTGGTGGAGGAGGACTCAACATTTGTTATTCTACTCTGATTTACTGATATAACTTTTTTTTGTTTAGTGATTAATTTTCTCCATGCATGATCCGCATGACCAATAATCACAAGATTAATTTCAGTTCAGGCATTTCTACAAAATATTCTGTCAACTAAAATCTTTTTTTGGATTTTAGACAAAAAGGATGGCCCCGATAATTGTACGGCAAATAGTGACATCACAAGTTAACTGTATGCATGTTCTCTCAGGACGATGATGACACCTAAGCCACTGTGGTTGGCTAACAAGGCAAAAATCCTCTTTGCACTGTGTATTTCTGAAGCTTGTCTTCAGGAGGGTGTTAGGTTAACTGCTTTGGTGAGCCCCCATCTGGAGTCCTAATGCCTGCAGTGATCTTAACCCTTGTTATTGCAATTAGGTCTTTAAGATTAGGAAACCTTTGTGTTCGGGTAGTGCAGGATAGGTAGGAGGGTTAAGGTTGAGATTACAACATTTAGGCATGGTAAACCTCATCTTGCAGCCTGTTGTAGCAGAGAGTTTTAGTTTTTTAACTCAGTTCCACTGTTATGCTTTTTACAAAGATATTGATTCTGTCTTTATCTGCCAAGAGGCCCCGAAGTAGAAACTTGAAAAGGAGTGTTGTTGGTGATGAGCATTGATTTGAATATCTGAAGCTGCGCTTTTGCCTGATCTTTGAGGTTGATCCAGCAGACCTTTGCACCACATGGATCACATGGAGATGTCTCCATACACTCCCTCTCATCTGATTTGTTTTGACCATCAATGCGTAGTACTCGGGGCCTTGGAACAGATAGGATGGCCTTCTACTTCTCCGATGGAATTTGAAAAGCGCGACAACCGAAAATCGTGCCGTGTGTACGAGGCTTTAGGTTGTCATGTATGCAACCGGCCACGCATCACAGCATGACAAATGGATGTTTGGCTGCATACTTCAGATGCTTGGCTGCATATTTCAGATCGTCAACAGTCACATATATTCATACACCACAGACGTAGCTTCAGGAACTATTTTTTATCTCAAACCGACATCCTTCGTGTCACTGGAGCAATCGCGCTACCACCTGAGCTTCAGCCGCCCCCCCCTACTCACATAACCTTTGACCCCGCGCTTCTTTCTCCTCATGTAGGAGACGTAAGAAATAAGCTGGCGGCCAGGGCTGTTTGCCAATCCTCTTGAGAAGGCTTTGATTTCAGCCTCAGGGACTCGGGTCACTGAAAGCGAGTCCGAACCCTCTTTTGTACCCTAATGGGTAACAGATGCCTCCAAAGCCGTCCCACAAAACAGGGCCAAAAATAGCCAGCTGCACCCCATTTTTGTGTGGTCAAATGTGAGCTTTTCTACTGAGAGAAGGACTCTTGACTTTGAGAGAGAAAAAATGTCAATTTTTTTTTTTTGTGTGGCTATTTTAGCCCGCAGCATTTGTCCCTGTGTTGATATGTGCCTCCTGAGCTTTTTTGCGTGCTAATTCTTGGATTTCTTGCGAGCATTTTGTCCTAAAGCCGTTTTAAATACCAGCAACCACCCACATTTAATACTGTTCTTTGACCTGACCTCTGCGTTGCCCAGCTTTTCAGCATATACACCCACGCCTTTTGGTTTCAACTCTGGGCTTTTGGGTCACGTTTGGCTTTCAAACCATGCACAGGATGATTAGCTTAATACGTTCCCTCAGAACTTGTTAGAACAGAGTACTTCAGTGTTGCTGTTTTCCATGAAACAAAAACTAATTCATCTGCCCTTGTTGACACCTCTGGGATGAGTTACAACCAGCCATTTCCATTTGCTATTGTACTATCAGTCCTACAGCTCCTTTAACTGTAGTTTGGGTGAATATTTGCTTTGCTTCTATGTATTCAGTTCCATCCATGGTTCTTCAGTTTCATAGAAAAGCGTATAAAATTTTGAGTTTAAAGAATTTAAATGCATTTTGATTTGACTTGAGTTGACAAAATACTGAGAGATGCTGCCAGGGAAATATAAGCGTAGCAGTTAACTTTCCCTGGACATGTGAGACATTGTTGTGGCCGGAGGATAAATGCATCTGTTATTCCACAACAGCTTGCCTAGAAATAGAGGAATATGCATCCCAGCATCCCTCATTCCATCTCCGACCATCCACAACACATTTCTCACTGAGACACATCCTGTACCACTTCCTTATTGGCAGTCAGTGGCCATTTAGGGGTACATTTTCCATTCCGCTTATATTTGCCATATCTCTAATGGATTGTAGAAGTGCTGGCTGTAATCCCACTCTCTCTCTCTCTCTCTCTCTCTCTCTCTCTCTCTCTCTCTCTGCATCTCGCTTTGATGACAATGAGCCATATTCTGGTCGGTAGCACGCAGGGATTTTGCTGGAGAGGTCAGCATAAAGGCCTTATTCATCCGCTGTGCTCGGACACCCAGAGACAGAAACATCAGACCACAGGAGGATGGATAAACAAATAAAGCGCCAGCAAAGAATCTGGCAGGATTTAATTCATTTTTTTTTTTTAGATGACGGAATATTTTCTACCGCCACTGTCTGTTTAATGTCGCTTAAAATACTTCTAAATTGTTTTCATGCCACATGTAATGACAATACTCCTCCTGCAAAAATCAGCGTATGGATGAGATTGAGACATGCTCTTTCACAGGCACAGCCAGAATATAAGGATCATTTTCATCATAGGATCATTTATGCTGACTTCTTTGAATACATGTTATATTCATGTATGAGTATAGTAATGGAGTCAAGGAAGAACGTTTCCCGTGATCACTAAATCTGGCATTTTAAAGTTAATTTCCCCTCTGAGGGTCGTCAGGAAGTAGCAACCTGGAGGCCTGTTCTGGTGCTGAAGTCTGGAAGCCGCACTGAGGCTTGTTGTTTGCTCTGTCCCCTCCCCGACGGACATTTACACCTCCCACTGCCAAAGCAGGTGGCAAAATATCATCAGAGACAGGACACGCCCCGCTTTCCAGATGTTCAGTCTGCCTCTCCTCTGTCTTCGTTATTATCTGGGGCTCGTCATCAGCTTTCAAGTTCCGTTTTGTATGTCCAGTTTTGACCGGAATGCATTCATCTATTCTCCAATCACAATAAAATCATCTT
>BJFM01002292.1:134380-152224 GCA_016586285.1 Arothron firmamentum | reverse complement strand
ACTATTTGAGGCTTTTCTGCTGTGCAGACATTGCCAAAGAAACACTGGACCATTGTTGAGCACCACAGGTCCTGACGCCTCCTATTGTGTTACCTCAAACAGTCAAACATCCTCATTGGATCAGGCTTTATTGTCCTTTAACTCTTCATTGCAGTATTTTGCTCATTTGTATGGGGGGGGAGCTGTACCTGCAGCAGAACGACGCGGGCAAATTCCAGTTGATATGAAGGTTTCGATTGGTTCTCGAAAACTGAAAGGGCACATTGACCGTAAGAGCGAGAGGCAGAGGAGAAATGGGGAGTGATAGATTGCGGAGGCTGACTTTCTATAAATAACACAGCCTGATCTATCAGCCCTGTTTTAAACTCAATTGTCTTGCCGTGCCGCCCGTGTCCGGAAGTCGGCCGTGACTAGAACCGAAGTGCAAACCCTCAGTCCTGGCGATCTGGCTCAGAGGCTCTCTCCCCCCCTACGTCTGAAGCTCAGCAAATCTCATTATAATCCAATAAGCAAGAGTCTTAAACTTATCCTCCTTCTTTCAAATGCAGGGAGAGGTCTCTGTCTTTTCTGACAGCCTGCGGGAGGGGTGGGGAGGGGTGCAGGACGAGGATGGTGGTGCCGCTTTGCAGTCACATGACTAATCCGTGTCTGTTGCAGGGAGTGCAGGCAACTTGCCAAAGTCGACTATCTCTCTCTCTCTCTCTCCCCCTCTCTCCCTCTCCGTCTCTGTCTTTCTCCATCCTTCTCGTCTCTCTCCTACCTTCCAACCCATGCATCTCTTCGTGTGCTCAGGCAGCCTGCATGCTTTTGTTGCACTTGGGTTCAGAATCCGTATGCAGTGGCTGTGTTATTTTTGAAGTGGCGTCCATTGTCACTAACCATGTCCCTCTTGTGTTGCTTCTTCTTCTTCAGGGACTATGGCTCCAAGCGCAAGTCGGGTAAGTCACCCCTGGTCCATTTATGTCATACCTGTAGCTTATTTCACCTTGTTGCTGACCAGAATTACAACAGAATCCAGACACTAAAGAGATCCTAATGATACATGATGCTTATGCTCTGCTTGCAAGTTGTCCCCTTCTCATCATAGTTTCTGACTTTTTCCTGTTGAAGGATGCTATTTTATTTGATTTGGATCAGTTTAAAATGTTAAAATGATAAAGACAAACTGCCAAATAGCTTGTTAGCTGGAGGTGAGTCATATATTTCTTACTGTCGGGGACTTTTTTTTTTTTTAGCCTCATTAACCATCTGCAGCACCGGCACATGTGACTGACTGATGTGTCTTGAAAGCATGTGCCAACAGCTTGGCAGCAGTCTTTCAGGACTATTTTGTTTTATGCCGCACATGAGTTTTCGTACAAAGAACAGCTTTGGACTGTTTCCTATTGTGTCCTACTATTTTATTGAGAGCTTCAGATGCGGTCTTTGCGGTTTTTTTAAAATACGCTGATGCTGCTGGAGCTCATTTCTGCGAGAATTGATTGAGAATTGACAATTTCATTACTCGAAGAAGCGTGTTAATGCTGAAGCGTTCTGTGTGTTCTCTCTCTCTTGGCTTGAAGAATAGAGCAGCAGGTGGCTTCTGCGCTGTTTGTTTGTTTGTTTGTTTGTGCCTAATGTGTGTCTAATTCTCTGGGATGCAGCCCAGTTGGATTCTGCTCCACTGACCCAGTGATCTTGGCTCTGACCTTAAGTAGCATGAAGTCAGGCGTGGAGTGGAGTCATCTCAGGGTGTTTTCACACATACTGGTGTCGACCAGAACTGCACCAGAAGAAAAAGATTTTTTTTAGCTTGTTCGATCCGTGTTCACGCATGTTTGTTTTCATTCCGGAGACCGCACCAAAGTCGACTGGAGCCACAGCCAGAGCGTCCTGAAGGGTGGTACCGGTTCTGGTACACACCAGCGCCTGTTGTGTTCACACTGACCCACCCACATTGAAAGCACCCTTGCAATCTTAATCAGCATATTCATTTTGTCATATATGGTTTTATGCGGTGGTACAAATATAACAAATCACACATCATAAAACCATTCAAGATTAAAACTACAACATACTGATTCTTAACATATTTTTGTTTTTCTGGGACAGCTGTTTTCTCTCTCCTTTATACTCTCAAGACTGAAATCAGAAATTATTAGAAACATTAAACTCATAAATGTCATTGCAAAGTCATTGTTATTGCAGATAGTCAACTGTTCTTGTTACTAATAGAACTATTGTGCTTAAATACTTTTGACTTAACGTTATGTAAAGTCAACTAGGAAAGTGGACAGTTGGAAAGTCAATGAAGGATGAACGTTATGACTGTTTTCCACTTCAAGTTCACGAAACATAATTTCATGTCGTCCCTTGTCAAACGTCACTCGGATTTAAAGTGTTTTGACGTCTCAGTGATTTCATTTAACAATCCTAAATCATTTAAACCGGGAGAGTGTTTACCTTCCAGGAAGTTTCAGTTGCTATCATGTTGGGGCGGAATGTCAGGGTGAGGCCTCGGGAGGTTCAGGGGTCACGTTACTGTGCTTCTCCTCCGTGTGAGGGCCAAATTCAGAGTGAGAGGAGAGGGAGCCGTTTGGCCTCCAACGGCCCCAGGGTTCAAACGGTCAGGCTGACTTAGGGCTTGTTTATGTGGTGTGGTGATTAGGATTTCAGATTTATGTCAAAGCGGTCGGTTTTATTTACGCAGACGTGGAAGGAGGGTCCGGAGTCCACGCTCATTGGTGTTGGTTTAGTGTGCTCCCCCCTGTAAAGCTGTCGGTGATGATAAGGATTTTAGAAGCAGACTATTTATACATTAGGAGCTCCTTTGTCAACACACATTTTTTGCAACACTTACATCCATTTTTCTCTTCCTTATAAGGACCTGGAAGACCCAGCTCCAGGTTTTAGACAGCAGTAAGAATGCCAGCACGGACATCAGTGCTGACAAAAGTACACACATGCACACGAAAGTGATCTAAATGACCAGATCACTAAATGAAACCAAACAGCATGACTTCATCTGTCAAATGATCACATGCATATTTTGAAAAATAAATCAGTGTATGTGGTATGAGGACAGGACCTAGCCTTCGCTCTATTCAGCAGTTCCACTGCTCTTACAAGCGAGGTTTCCACCTCAAATTAGAACTTAAAAAACGTCCAAAATTAACAGTATTGCAAATATCTTTTCATATCGTTTTTGACATTTCCTCACCTATGGTTTGGTTTTATAAAACACATGATGGTAAATGTAAGGTAGTTATGAAAATAAACAGAAATAATGTTCCCTTACAGGAGATCTTTCCTCATAAAACTGTGTCTGTTGAAAAGACAGTGAAAAACTGCCCGTGGAGGTCACCTACTGTCTGTGGAGGCACCGAGAAACACACAACCTGTTGGGAACCTGCCTGCTCCCCAAACCACAGTGTCCCAGCCAGTCAGAGCTTTCAACTGTCCACAATCACTGATACATCCTTGAATGACTGGGTCTACGTTAAAATAGTGATTTGAATAAAGGACTTGTGGTGAATTCTGGAAAAAAAAGGGAGTTAAAGGGTAGGAGAGCCTGTCACACCCATTATCAAATTCAAATATGAATTGATTTTACATGCATCAACCAGAAATTAGTTCTTAACCACTAAGTATATTTCAGTGGGACATACAGTGTTAGTTAAATAATCTATATTAAATTACCTATTTCTAGATATAAATTATTTAAAAATATGGACTTTTAGATGTTTGCTAATCAATAGGTTTTCACCTCGATTCTGATTTTCCTCTGCAGTCCAAAAACACACACATAGATCCTTTAAGGGGTTAAAAAATGTATACTGGGGAAAAAAAAAGGTATACTCATACTGTTTAAACTTTAATAAGATGAAGAAGAAAACATACGTACGCGCCTCTGTAGGAGTGTGTGAATTAACATATGACTCAGAGTAGGTGGGACAGTTAAAGTCAATAAGATGTTCAGCAGCGTCGAGATGTTGAGTCGTGACCCTGGCTGACCTGGGAGCCATCCAGATCCCCCCCTCTGGGCCCAGCATCAATCCAGCGAAGCTCTCAGAGCTCTGCTGGATAGGGAAAGGGGATTTGGTTTTTATTATCTCACGTGAGTCAACAGTAAGGACCTCAGAGCCTCACATCAGGAGCAGAAGCCATGAAGAGCAACCCCATCGCTTCAAAACATGAATGAATTCGCTAGCAGTATACTCCAAATAACTGACGATATTTTGCATTTCAGAATTAAACCAAATTTTTTGTTTTCGATAACAGTCAAATTAATAATAGTTTTATAAATGAGGACAATCTGGGGTTTGTCACACTTATTGCATGCAAAGTATATTAGTTTAGATAATTGATAGGCAGCAGATGTCTAATATGTGACAGGTAATAGAAAATGTGACTGTGGGTGGGAGCAGTAGGCGGCACAAATATTCTCTGTAAATTTCCAGACAGAACAAAATCCTTCCTAAAAACCACAGTCCCAAGTTCTTGTCCATGTTAGGAACGTTCCGACAGACCTCCACCAACCCAAAACCAGTGGAGGTGCGGATGTAGGAAACATTCCTCTGAGTCATATAAGATGACTGGAACAAAGTATTTCATTAACCACATTTAATGAGTGTTATGTAATTCTCAAAAGATTGCTAAAAACAATGGGATTTTCATGTCTTGTGACATGGAGTTCCACAAGGTTCCATGCTTGGGCCAAACCTTTCTTTATACCTTCTCCATCATATGACCTTGCACCACTTCTGTGTGAATAACTCTCAAATCTACATTTCATTACCTTAAAGGAAATGATGATATCTCCCTCATATATCTACTAAAGTCCCTGTGATACTAGGGACTTGATGGCCTTAAACCTTTTAAATTTAAATGAAGGGAAACCCCAAGTCATCATTTTTGGAGCAAATTAGGCCTTTGATGTTCCATCCTTTGAACTGGGTCCACTGTTCATGTTTGTTTAACCCACATCACCAACCCCAGATTTAAAATGGTCACTGACTTTAAACTTAATAAGCAGACAAACTTTAAAAACTGCCCCAAACCATCTTTTTACTCTTTGGTCTTGTTCTTTTACTCTTTGATTGTGTTTGTGTTTTTATATGCACTTTAGATTGTGTTTTATTTACTTTTATTGATTTTATTTTACTTTATCTGCAGCACTTTAAAAAGCTTGTACTTTTAAAAATTAGCTATAAAAATAAAGTAGGTTGGACTGAATTTAATTCTCTCATGGTTTTACTTGGGAAAATCAGTACATTTTCCACCAGTTTCCTGTCATACGACTTAGGACCTTTAAGATCTTTATTCCCTTAGAACTGTGGCTTGTCACGACAAACCAGTAACTTGATTTGGGGCTTATTTTTATGAGATTGTTTCCTTCCCTTTTCCAGAGCATGGCACAGATACTTTTATTTCATGATAATAACAGAACAACATTGTATTGTTTTTATATATGAACTCTAAATCCTGGCCACCAGCAGAAGATGATCAGGTAGTCAACAGCACGATTTCATTTCCTGGTGGTGTGTCTTTAGTGAAAGGGAAGCAGGGGAGCTTGACGTTACGTATAACATTCATATCTTAAGCGTTTCATATGGACCAGGTGGAGGGATTAAGGAAATGGTTAAAGATAAATTGCGATGGAGAACAGGATTATCGAGAGGGTTCAGCATATACCGTACTCACTTAAGAACAATTAATTTTGTATTAATCTCTAGAAAAGGAAGTGATTGGGGAGGATTTTGCTCCACTCCTCAACAGAGAACACTCTCAGCTGTGAGATGTTTGAGAGGGATTTTCAGGCCATTTTGGGTCACCCACAACATCTCAGTGGGGAGTAAGATCCGGGCTTTTCCTCCAGCTGGTCCAGGATTCTTCAGTTCTTAGTTCTTGGTGGACTGACTGGCAAATTTTTAGGTTAGCTTCATGTTGCAAGGTCCAGTTTAGAGTTAATGATTTTTTTCAGCTCCATGGTTCAGAGTTGGTACGAGGATCTTTTCCTGGAATGCTGTATTTAGTCTGGTGTTCAGATAATTCAGATTTAAAGTAATTTATAAATAAAGTAATTTGTCCAAACATCGTTATTCCAGAAGTTCTATTCTTTTTCTTCCTTCTTTCTGGCAAACATTAGTCTCGACTTCATGTTTCTCCTGGAGAAACCTCTCATTCCGATTGTACTTTCAAATCAACAGTAGCAGGAGCTTGCTGTAGGTTCGGGGTTTCGGAGTCTTCTTTTAGCATCTTGGGGTCTGCGTTTGTGGTGAACTTGTTTAGTGGACAGACCTGAGCACGTTCAGAAAGGATTGTTGATGTCACCATGGCGACTCAGTTTTAACAGTCAGGAGCACACCAAACTAAATGTCTGAGGTCTAAATAATGCACGCTTCCTTTTTAATGCCGAGTAATCACGTGCACCTCACGCAGTACACCTCCCTGGGATTTTAGCATTGGAAATACATAGCATATTTTAGAAATTAGATTTTTCAGAAAGTGTTCTCTTCAGTTTTAATTGTTTTATTTATTTGAGTCTCTATTGATTTAAACAAAACAAAAACCCTCAGGCTTTCATAGGCTGAAATACGTGACTGTATGTGTGATGTGCCGAGTAGGTGGGAGTGTGTGTGTGTGTTTTTCTTTTACTTCTTCACATCATATAAAAAACTTGTGAATACAAACAAGTACGCTGAAGCTACAGGAATTTAGCTTAGCATTTTCTGCTCAGCACTTGTGATGAAGGCATGTCTGACCATACACGTTCCTCTGCATGTTGTCCAACTAAATAATCCATCTCTGCTTCTCTTCTTCCTTCTCTCCGTCTGCAGTATGGATGTACGGCTTTACAGACAGTCCCAGGAAAGAGGCCTCAGGTAGCTTTGTGCATCTCTGTCAGCATGTTGAATGTGGATGCATGCCCGTGCTCCTGTGAGCACAGCATTCCTGATGCACAGGTGTTGCTGTGTTTGTATTCTTTCTTTTCACACTAACCTTACTGTAAACATCAGCTCTGCTGGCAGTCTGTGGAGTCTGCCGGTGTCATATTCTGCTCCTCCCATCCAGGATCCATCCATCTCGCATTTACATGTCTGAATGAAGTGAGTTGTCTGGTCATATTTTTTTTGCATACTGCTGCAACATTGTAGCCCTGTCCGGTCCCGGCAGGAGTTTGCAAATACACCTGTCTTCAGAAAGTTAAAAGCTTTGTGAAAAGCATTCATACACATATATACACACTTATTTTGACAGATGCAGTCATAGATTTCTCCATCTGGGAACGTTGGCGAGACATATCATGTTGTTTCCTCCCATTAGGGCTGTCAGTGTGTCAGTTTGAGGTAGTGGGAACGGAGATGATCCCCTTTGAACAGTCAGGCAAAAATAGCCTGCCTTTGTTGGAAATGTGGAAAGGATGTATAAACCAGCCTGTTCAAACAGAAACGTGTCAAAAAAAAATGGCAGATTGTAAGTTTCTATGATTTTTGGTATTTCTTCAAAAAGGGTTGGTTTACAGTAAATCAGCTTTTTTTTTTTTCCTTTTAAATTTCACGCTAGGTGCTGGTTTCTTCCATCAGAGTGACTTTAATGGCTCTTTTTGTCCTGTATTCCTTTATTCTGTCTTATGGGAGAAAGAAAGGTGGAGGCAGATCTGAACACCCAGCCTCACCCAAGGAGTCTGGTCGTGACGCTGATATTGTGCGGGGGAAAAAGGCTCTGTCTTATCTTTTAATTCCTTGTCTAAATGCACAAGAACCGTCAGGTAGTAACAGGCTACACAAGACTCTCCGTGGTGGTCTTTTCTTAGAATTTGAAGTACATCAGTATTGAAGGTATTATGTAGAGAATAAAGTATGCGGAGAGTGTGAAACAGCTGGGTTTAAGATTAGCTCCTGTAAATCTCAGACCACGGTCCTCAGCCAGAAAAGGATGGATTGCTTCATGTAAAGGAATCAAAGTATCTTGGGATCATCCTTACATGAGAGGGAAAAAATGAAGCGGGAGACCGACCGATGGATCAGGGCAGCATCCGCAGAGGACCAGGCTCTCTGTTTGCCAGTCAATCTATGTTCCAGCCCTCACTTACTGTATAATCAGGAGCTTTGGGTGAAGATCGGGAATACAAGTGAAGTCATTGGCTGGCTGTTCTCATCCCAAGAGATAGGGTGAGGAGAGCAGACAGCAGAGAGGAGCTCAAAGTAGAGCTGATACTCCTCTGCAAAAAGGAGGTTATGGTGTCTGCTCAGGATGCCTCCTGGATGCCTCTCTGCGGAGGTGTTTTGGCCAGACTAGACCTAGGATGTGCTGGAGAGATTTTGTCTTTTTAGTTGGCCTGAGGTGGTGAGGGTAATGAGCGTCTGGGCCCCCCCTCAGAAAACGACAGTGGGCCGACAGTCAGCAGCAAATAGCTGAAATCCCAAATGGGAACAGTCAGAGATTCGTCGGATTAGTGTTTATTTCTGCTTTGACAATTCGACATCTTTTGTGGTTCGGTTCATTTTGAGGAAGTGCCATTTCCTCGTGCAAGTATATATTTTAGAATGTTGCATCTTCTCTCTCTTTAGTCTCTCCTCCCCATTCCAGTCTGTCGCTTTTCAGGCTTCAGCCACCAGCCCAGCTCAGTAAAGTCTATCCCCTGCATATTGTTTTGTCTTTACTCAAATCTGGTCCAGTTAATCTCTAGTCAAGACTTTTTCTTCAACATGCTGCTGTGAATGGTGGCTGAAATTTGTTCATTTTATCGGTCAGGATTATGTCATTTATATGCAGATGCCTGATTAAACATTTAATACAACATTTGCTGATAGGATAGTATGACGATGCTTTCTACTTTGATATTGGCCTGAACTAGCTGCTTTAGGTTGTCTTGTGGCAGTACATTGTCGATGTAGTTATATCAAATAATAGCATGACTGGATTTTTTTTCATCAATATTTGCAAAGATGAACATCCACATTCCCAAAATGTAGAACCTACCTCATTAACATAGCATCAACTACACTTTTGAAGTAAGTTTATCCATTTTTGCTGGTACAAAATCCTGTTATTTTGTCACCTGGAGGCAGGGGCCCCGCCAGGGATTTTGAGCCTCGTGATAAAATTTGACATTGGGCCCCATCACCCAAGACCAGAAGAACTCTGTGCAACTGCTGTAACCACATGTCCAGGATCCAAACCACCCACTCTAAGCTTAACGTAACTTTTCAGCTGTCTTGCCTCTTGTCAGATATAAAATGAAGGATTCACTGCACACAAGGTGACTGATTTGCCTCTTCCTTTATTAAGTCTTCATGGCTTCATCGTGGAAGCAAAACAATACGTAAAGCAATGCAAACCTCTCCAAATGTGCTCTGCAGTTGCGGCCCGTAAATTGCATGAATTGTTTTGCATTTTTAAAGCTACCTCAACAAACTGTCCCTTGTAGGACCGCCAAAATTCAGTCAGCAACAAAATATCTGATTTCAAGGTATTATTTCAGTAACCTCTGTGAAATGAACACAGACTCAATCCCTCAATGCTTCAACATGCCCAGCATCCCAGAAACACTAGGCTATAGCCTGTTTTTGATCCAGATGATTACCATTACGTATATGGTATATCAACCCTTCCTTGAGGAAAACTGGGTGATACATTGTCACCCTTTGATCTCTCTTTCCTCTTTCTTTTTTCCTCTATCCTCTTTTTGGAACCCAGACTTAGCTTTACCATGCATCGCAGCACTCTGTGTGCGCAACTCGGACTGTAGCAGGCACGGCACGGCACGGTACGGGGGGGTAAAATGAATTTGCCCAAATAAAGTCGAAATCTCTGACATACATGTTATGAAGATAATCAAGAATTAATAATGATTTTATTTTTTTTTTCACATTTGCGCACTGACTTGCTCAGCGGCTTCATCTGTTTCGGTACCATTTATTCATAAATCAGCATGAATAAGTTGTTTCAGTATTGAAAAATGTTGAAGGTGTCGCGCGCAGCAGTCGCAAATTTCTTCTGTGTCACATAAACACGGACCAAACCTCCTGCCCTGCTTCACTCTTCCTTTACTTCTATTCCACTCATATGTTTCTATTTAAGGCCAGCGGTGCGGGCTACCGTGATTGGTGCGCTCCACCCCCCCCCTTCCCAGCTCGCTGTCCAACGATCGTTTCCCAGCAGCAGCGGAGGGAGGCCTCTCCTCTCCACCACACTGTTGATTTTCCACAGGGAAACTTCCCCATTCTTCCACTTTACTAGACTTCCCCCGCCAACTGCCAGTGACTTTTGTCTTTCTCCATTTTCTTTTGCCTGGCGTCTTCCTTACGCAGGCTTTCATTCAGGTCATGGATACCCAGTAGCTTCCAGATGCAGCCCCAGCAGACATCCCCATCGCCCTCCCTCCTTTTGTTTGATTCCTCCCGTTGTTCATCATGCCTTCGCTGCGGGCCGGAGGTTGGCTCAGCTTTACGGCCAATTGGGACAATGCAGCCACGGCATGAGCTCGCCTTCTGATTGGTCAGGGGTCAGCCGATGGCAACTTACTGGGCATACAGCAGAAACAACATAGCGGGCTGTGGAGGTCGTCCACGTGGATCCGCAGCAGGCAGGTGGCTGACGGCGTGTATCTTCCCCCCAGGGATCGAAAGCTCAGAGCCTATGGTGCTGGAGCAGTACGTGGCTGTAGCCAACTACGAGAGGCAGGAGAACTCCGAGATCAACCTCAAGGCTGGCGAGACCGTGGATGTGATTGAGAAGAGCGAAAGCGGTAAGTGGGCTTTTATTGTTGTTGTTGTTTACACTTGTCAGCCATGCGGTTGAATCTGCACACTGAAGCTACGAGTTAGAGTTTTGACTTTGAACTTTAAGAACCATCTGGACACAGATTGGAAATACGCCTGTTTAAAAACCTGAATTTAATTCAGTTTGTTAAAAAAAAAAGGTTTTGCCGCGTGGATGCGTCTGAAAAAAGCTGATTTCAGTCAGGTGGCAGGTGTATCCACAGAAATGGGAATTTTCTACCTTTAACTTGTAAAGAGAACTGTCAGTCATTTGGTGTCTTTCTCCCTGGGTTCAACTCCATAAACTGTCCTTGTTTTTTCCCGTCATCATCATCATCATCATCATCATCTAGCATCATCTGCTTGTGCTGTTACCTGATATGACTCACTGTAGGGGGGATAATTGGTGTCATGGCTACGAGCCAGTATTTAACCTTCTGAAAGTGATAAATAGAGGTGTGTGTCTGTGTGTGTGTGTGAGCGAGCAAGTGAGAGAGAGAGAGAGAGAGAGAGAGAGAGAGAGAGAGAGAGAGAGAGAGAGATTTTCTGATTTAGTCAGTCATTGGAAACTGAAAAGATTACACACAATCGTAACCCCATGCGGAGTTACGATGCAACACTTCCAGAGCTGGTTCTCATTCTCCATGCAAACCTGCCATGACAGCCAGCAACTTGCACAACTTCAGAAATGTCCGCGTAAATCTTGGCACAAACAATCCGTATCTGTGGGCTGCTATCCTTCCAGCAGTTCCATGTGGAAGTGAATACCTTTGAGATGATCTTCCAGCAGACCCTCAGACAATGACGTGAACCAGAGGGAAGGCCATGTTTTTCAGGATCGTATTCATTCAACCATAGAAAGCTAACGGTTAACTCCTCATTTATACAGTTATACAAGTTCTGCTTCATATGGTGATTTCTTTGATGGCTCATTTTCTATCTGTGGGAAGGCTCCTGACTATCTGCTACTGTTTAACCGTAAGCAACTTCTGAACTCCGACTCAACGCCGCCTCTGGTGTGCAGGGGCGGCGTGAGCATTGTCTGACTCAGTGAAGCCAAAAATAAAGCGGTGCAACCGCTATTCTGATGACGATGAGGACAACACCTTAAAGCCATGCCAAAATGGACATATGAGAGCTCATGTAGTATAGTACAGCCTTGTTTCTGCTCTCAAGATCAAACTGGAGCTTCATTCAAAATTTTTGGTTTGCTAGCCAGCAGTCCAACGTCGAATCGGACCATGATGGTATCAATTCTTCCTTTCTCTCTGTAGCTCTCTTTGCATCTGAAGATGTGCTGCCTTCTCTTCAGATAAATTATAGTCAGTTAGGTCAAGTGTGGGATTGGTTTATATGCTGAATTCATTTTTATTTTCCTGCGTGTGGTTTCTATATTTTTATCTAGGGAAATGAGATTTAAGAATCACTAAGAACACAGAGTTTCCTGCGTGATAGAGTAGAAGCTTCACATTAGCCTCTTTGTATAGTTGAGATTTTTTTTCCAACATGGACATGGGGTCCACAGTGAGTGTGGTGGGTGGACTGACCCAGTTGGCAAATATAAATCAGCATAATATGGGACCAGTTAAGATCATTCAGTCTCTTGTAACAATTAAGAAGGATATTTTGACCACTATGGCTACTTTATCTGAACCTTCTTAAAATAGTGATCAAAACCAAGAGAATTAATATAACACTGACAGTGTCTGTCTATGATCCAAAAAAATCTTAGTTTTGGAGGAAATAAATAAAAAGATGAAAAGCTGTTGTTTGAGGATACCTTTGAGGATTAAAATGTTAAGATTCCTTCTGTACGGAGGATCTGTGCATCGAAACATTGAAGCCGCCCAGCTTATATTGTATCTTTTACTGCAGCCAGGTGTGACTGAGTGGCTGACCGAGGCCCTACCTGCTACTCTGCATTTATCATCGCTCCATTAGCAGGAGTCAGGTTTTTGTTTTAATGTTTCGACTGAGTCCTTTGTACTCTGGTCTCAGTGACAGAGTGGGAAATATGGATGTGGAAAAATGGCTCCTTCCACCAGCCAAGACTAATGGGTCTGCCAGGAGTACCAGGAGTCTCGCTGTAACGCCCAAGAAGCAATGCCACACGCAAAAGACATTCATGGAAAAGCGTTGGACTTTGTGGCTACCAAGTCTTTGTGAGCATTTAGTTGAGTCTGAAAAAAAAAAAGAGATGAAACTCTTCACATTTTTCCTCCTCTGTTTTTAATGCAGTGTCAGAGTGAGCTGGTCCTTCTTGTGGTCTTGGTCTTGTGTTTAGTTTCGCGTCCAGGTCTTATCACGTCTCCTGTGTCATTATATCGTGTCAGTTTCTCCCTGTGTGTTTCCTTCCTCCTTCCTTATCTCATCTTGTTACATTAATACCCCCCCCCCCTTCGGCGCCAGATCTTTTGTTATGGACTGATATGGCCACTTGCCTAACATGATGATCTTTTTCTTTGTCAAAACAGCCCTGACCCCCTCAAATTCTGGATCCCTGCAGACCCCAGGCAGCAGATCCTTTAGTCCGATAAGTCCACGAATTGGTCTTGTTTTTCCACCACATCCCACAGATGTTCGATTGGACTGAGATCCAGGAATTGGGAGATCCAGTCAACACCTTAAACTCCTCCAAAAAAAAAAAAAAAAAAGCAAAAAAAAAGCAAAAACAGCAATGTGCACTGTGTAATGTCACACCTTTCTATCAGAAGCTAGCGTTAGCTTCTGTAGCTGTGACGGACAACTTTCTGATGTACTCAAGATCCAAAATTGTCTGCTGACATTTCATGGCTCTATATGCGTGGTGTTCTTTGAAACCTGAGCCGTGTTTGTCTCTTTTGTGCCCTCCCTACTCTACCCGTACTCAACATTCCAAATCTATCCAGCAGGGCGCGTTTGTGAGGGACGGGCAATATAAATCTTGCTTCTCTTATCAGCCACTGCTGTACTGCTCAAGATTTCTTAATATAAAAAGAGAAAGAATCCTGATTGTGAAAGATCCCATGTCCCCTGTTGTTTTATTACACACACCAGGATTGGGCCCTGGAGCCAATAACGCGGTACCGTGTATGTGCAGATGGCTCCTGATAACTTCTGTTCTGCACTGGTTCATTTTGACAGCTGACGACCCGCCTTTCAGTGAATGACTTGTCCTTCTGTGACACGTTCATGGGTCATTAATTGCCTTTTCAGTCATTTAGAGAGAGAGAGCCTCATCCGCCTCATATGTGGGGGACCCTCCTGGCAGGAGAAGGGGATGTAAGGCAGGTGGGAAGGATAGTAAAAGGAAAGCAACAAAAAATATATGTGCAATTGGTGTAGCATTGTTTGGAATTGTTTCAAGCCAGTTTACTGTCAATGGTCACTTTGCAAACAAGCCACAGCCTCTCACTAAGAGGTACTGGTCAGTGAGTGCATCATTTTCCCCATATGTTCAGCCACGATTGTGTTTCTTTGTAGTTTTTCCCCTTTTGGCTGCCAATCTTTGGCCCAGATCTCCTCCGACCAGACAGATTTTCCTTGAAAGCTGTAATTTAACGGCTTCTCACATGTTAGAGTCGGCCCCCTTCTGTCAGACACCAGGTTTTCCATGCTGCAGAAACAGGCACTATTTTTGTAATTCTTTAATTCTGTCTCTCATAGTCACATCTGCATCTTCACGTTACTTTTCTTTCTTTCTTTAAAAAAAAACAAACAAACAACCCAAACATACAAGCTCACCTCTGTAACACAGTAATAATACTTATACTAATAATACTAACACTAATACTGTCTTGGACTCTTTTTTTTGGGAGTGGTTCATTAGTCTTCACTGACATGACAGTAGCAGCTGAATTTGTTTGGATGGACCCGATGTGACCACACTATCCTTCATCATTTATTAAGATAATGACCCAAAATACACTTTCAAAATAACACAGGCGTTCCTCAGGACCAAGAGGTGGAAGGCTTTAGTCAATCTTAACAACCAAACCTGACAGCATGTACTGTATTTTACCTGCTAAACTAGAGATTCAAGGAAGGAACAACAACAGCTGAACAACTTTTCTGCAGAATTTATCCTGATATGTCCGAAAACAGCACTGAAATGAGGCTAAAGAGTAGAATTCCAGCAATGATGGTGTTGACCAAATTACAGATTAAATGACCCTTACCCAGTGGCTCCTGGATTAACATTGGAATGTCTGTCCAAGTGCACTGAAACCAAACAACTCCGCCCAAAAAGCTGCAAAGCAGACCTCCCTGGATGCACATGCGCTCATGGCCACCACAGCAAAACTTATAATACAGCTCTGCTGTCAACCTGAACCTCTGCACTGGTGAATTAAATGGTGTTTTTCTCTGACTGCCTCTGGTTTACCTGGTTTACATTTACAAAATGAATGACTGAATGTGCTGTCTTTAGAGGCTTTTTATACAGACTTAAAAAAACCCCAAAAACATAGTGTTAACTTAAACACAAAGTTATTATTACTCAGGATTGATTAAACCATGCTACCCTCGACAACTGTTGTTATCAAAGACACATTTCAGAATGTGATTCATGGTCATTTGCTATTTACTCGTAGCTTCTATTTTCAGATTATTTGCACTTGGTAAAACAATTTTAACATTCCAGAAATGAATCATTACTCAACAATGTTGTTGTTCAGTATGTTGCACCTCAGCTCGTCATGTTGTCATGACTTTCTTGGGTAAAGAATGACGTTCTTCGATTGGTCAATCAGTTTGGCCCTGCAAAAAAATAATATCTCCCAGATGATGTTGTAAGCTGTCGAAAGTTTCACTTAGAAAGAAATATAAACCCCTGTCTGGGTGATTATCAGTCATTTTGTGTTGGATAAACTGTTATAAAATGTGGGTAAACAAGTAGCAAACTTGTGATATTCATTTTCTTGAATAATACTACATACTGGCACATGATGTCATGATGTAATAAACTTAAATAAAGCATTTGTTGCATTATTACATAAAGAATTTTTCTTACATACATTTCCAACATTTGGTTTTACAGGCAGCTGGTGTCCTGTTATTCTTAGCCTTATTTGTACTTTAGTGCTTACAACAACAGTAAACATCCTAATTAATTTAAAAAGATTCTGAACATGCTGCATTAGCATTTGGGCCTTTTGCCACCGTATTTTTCAGAAAATACAGAGCTTTTGTGCAGAAGTCCTCTATGTTTCCAACTTTTACCACAGATGTGCAAAAAGAGACAGCAAATAACACAAAATGTGGTTTAACCTTGTATTTTTATGTACTGAAAGTAGAGATTAGACAGGATACAAGCTGAGAGATGTAGGTTTTTCTGTCTTTAGGGAACTTTTTTCACATTAGAGTAACATTAGTATTAGTTTGACATTAAAAGTGATAAAGGGTCACAATACAGTATTTTTATCTTTTTCCTGTGTCTTTTTCCTCCATTTCTGTTTGCAGGCTGGTGGTTTGTCAGCACAGCAGAAGAACAGGGCTGGGTGCCAGCCACATATCTGGACTCCCAGAATGCAACCAGAGACGATTTGGATCTTGGCACTTTCAGAACTGGAGAAGGTCAGTGCAGGAAAAACACAACCAGCACAATGGTGCTGTCCACTCCGACACATATAGACCTGCGTACAGCTCCTCTGCAGGGTTGTGCAGTGATTAAGCTAAAATGCTAAATTATGCTGCCTGGCGTACACTGCTGGTTTCTAATCTTCCTGTCTCACATCAAGACATTTGGTCTTCTCTGCTTCACTGAACTGCACACATTCTGCAAAACTCAGACAAAACACACTTTATCCACAGCGTGCAGCTGCTGCAGTCATGCTTCTCTGCTCTCCTCATTTGTTTCTTCCTTTTTTGTGCACTTTTTCCCCCCTTTTTTGTGGTGTGTGTGTGTGTGTGTGCCTGCGTGTGTGTTCTTGTACTTGCTATATACAGAGTACCAAAAATACTCATTCTCATTATAAAGTGAGGATATTTTTGGGAAGTGAGGACATTTTTGCTGGCCCTCACGACTTCAAAAGACTGTGAGAGTTAAGGCAGTTTTAAAGTTGGGCTTAGAATTGGGTTTAGGTTAGGGTTGGGGTCAGGGGCTTAGCTGGGACGGTTAGGATTAGGGTAAGGGGCTGGATAATAAATCATATTTAAGACTTCTCACAAAGATGAAGTACAAGTGTTTGTGCGTTGGTTGGGGGATGGGTAAATGTTTGTGTCATTTATGAACCGTCCACAGGCTGGCAGTTGATTTAGAGGCACATGCTTATCAGGCTTCTCCATAATTTATTTATGAGGAAAGCATCTGAGATTTCTCACACCCATACACACACACACACACACAAACACACGCACGTTTTTCCATAAGGCCTGATGTCCTTGTCTTTGCACACTTCATCACTTTTGATTTGCGACCTCTGCTTCTGATTTTCTGTCGTCTGTTGTCGACTCCATCCCATAATGCGTTCGCAGCCTGTAAGCTCATTCCTCTGACAGCCCGATCCCGCAAGAGAGGAACCGAGAGCCTCAAACCTGCCCTCTTTAAATTACCGCCAAATAACATTTCCCATTCTGCCATGACTTCCTGGGCTGATATTTCAATTAGGAGGTCAGAAGAGGGAGGAAATGACATGAGGCGGAAGCCCGCGAGAAGGATGGAGACAAGAGGGCGAACAGAGGGTAGACGTTGGAGAATGCAGGGAAACTAATGAATTTAATTACCCCTGTAAGCACACAGAAGATCAGGGCTATTTCCATCTGTCCCTCCTGATGTGGTCTCACAGAGGATCATGATTCATCATATCAACCCGCTGCTTGATCACGCATGCTAGGACCTTATATTCATTGAAAGGCGTCTTCTGGCTAGAGCCTGACCTCAGTCCCACCGAGGGAGGAGACTGCAGCCCAGGAGGAAGGAGAGCTGAGGGTGCGAGATCCAATGGCAACACACAACACACATATTCAGGGCTGAGTTTGTGGATGGCCCTTGAATTTTGTGAAAAAACAGTGGAAAAGCAGTTGTCCCAGCGGCTCAAGCACGATGTTTCTCAATTATACCTTTAGTGCAAAAATATTAAGGCATTGCTTTTTATTTATTACCCTAACTTGTGCACTTTTT